>CM055116.1:119981900-120226900 GCA_029206835.1 Rana muscosa
AGAGAGAGGACGACGAGGAGAGAGAGAGGACGACGAGGAGAGAGAGAGGACGACGAGGAGAGGAGAGAGGACGACGAGGAGAGAGAGACGACGAGGAGAGAGAGAGGACGACGAGGAGAGAGAGAGGACGACGAGGAGAGAGAGAGGACGACGAGGAGAGAGAGAGGACGACGAGGAGAGAGAGAGGACGACGAGGAGAGAGAGAGGACGACGAGGAGAGAGAGAGGACGACGAGGAGAGAGAGAGGACGACGAGGAGAGAGAGAGGACGACGAGGAGAGAGAGAGGACGACGAGGAGAGAGAGAGGACGACGAGGAGAGAGAGAGGACGACGAGGAGAGAGAGAGGACGACGAGGAGAGAGAGAGGACGACGAGGAGAGAGAGAGGACGACGAGGAGAGAGAGAGGACGACGAGGAGAGAGAGAGGACGACGAGGAGAGAGAGAGGACGACGAGGAGAGAGAGAGGACGACGAGGAGAGAGAGAGGACGACGAGGAGAGAGAGAGGACGACGAGGAGAGAGAGAGGACGACGAGGAGAGAGAGAGGACGACGAGGAGAGAGAGAGGACGACGAGGAGAGAGAGAGGACGACGAGGAGAGAGAGAGGACGACGAGGAGAGAGAGAGGACGACGAGGAGAGAGAGAGGACGACGAGGAGGAGAGAGGACGACGAGGAGGAGAGAGGACGACGAGGAGGAGAGAGGACGACGAGGAGGAGAGAGGACGACGAGGAGGAGAGAGGACGACGAGGAGGAGAGAGGACGACGAGGAGGAGAGAGGACGACGAGGAGGAGAGAGGACGACGAGGAGGAGAGAGGACGACGAGGAGGAGAGAGGACGACGAGGAGGAGAGAGGACGACGAGGAGGAGAGAGGACGACGAGGAGGAGAGAGGACGACGAGGAGGAGAGAGGACGACGAGGAGGAGAGAGGACGACGAGGAGGAGAGAGGACGACGAGGAGGAGAGAGGACGACGACGAGGAGAGAGGACGACGAGGAGGAGAGAGGACGACGACGAGGAGAGAGGACGACGACGAGGAGAGAGGACGACGACGAGGAGAGAGGACGACGACGAGGAGAGAGGACGACGACGAGGAGAGAGGACGACGACGAGGAGAGAGGACGACGACGAGGAGAGAGGACGACGACGACGAGGAGAGAGGACGACGACGACGAGGAGAGAGGACGACGACGACGAGGAGAGAGGACGACGACGACGAGGAGAGAGGAGGACGACGAGGAGAGAGGAGGACGAGGAGGAGAGAGGACGAGGAGGAGAGAGGACGAGGAGGAGAGAGGACGAGGAGGAGAGAGGACGAGGAGGAGAGAGGACGAGGAGGAGAGAGGACGAGGAGGAGAGAGGACGAGGAGGAGAGAGGACGAGGAGGAGAGAGGACGAGGAGGAGAGAGGACGAGGAGGAGAGAGGACGAGGAGGAGAGAGGACGAGGAGGAGAGAGGACGAGGAGGAGAGAGGACGAGGAGGAGAGAGGACGAGGAGGAGAGAGGACGAGGAGGAGAGAGGACGAGGCGGAGAGAGGACGAGGCGGAGAGAGGACGAGGCGGAGAGAGGACGAGGAGGAGAGAGGACGAGGCCGACGGAGAGGAGGAGGAGAGAGAGAGAGGACGAGGCCGACGGAGAGGAGGAGGAGGAGGAGAGAGGACGAGGCCGACGGAGAGGAGGAGGAGGAGGAGAGAGGAGGAGGAGGAGGAGGAGGAGGAGGAGAGAGGACGAGGCCGACGGAGAGGAGGAGGAGAGAGAGGACGAGGCCGACGGAGAGGAGGAGGAGGAGGAGAGAGGACGAGGCCGACGGAGAGGAGGAGGAGAGAGGACGAGGGAGAGGAGGAGGAGGACGAGGGAGAGGAGGAGGAGAGAGGACGAGGGAGAGGGGGAGGAGAGAGGACGAGGGAGAGGGGGAGGAGAGAGGACGAGGGAGAGGGGGAGAGAGGACGAGGCCGACGGAGAGGAGGAGGAGGGAGGAGGAGAGAGGACGAGGCCGACGGAGTGAAACCCCCACCAAAAAGGGAGGCTCCGCTGCTCAGGTACCTGGGTTTTGACACAGATACCAGCTTCCACTTCCAGCTGACCGACTTCACCAGGATTAACTCATCCAGAAATTTGGCCCCCCTCCTCCTTCCCCCGGCCCACACCATTCACAAAGCTTCAAGGCTTCACAGCCGTTTTTTCCTTACCCGAGATGGAGGCAGCAGCACCCCGAGAGTCAATAGAAAAATCAGCTTGTGTGAAGACACCACTGGATTTGTGGACAGGCAAGTGTCCCAATATTTCTGAAGGAGCCTGGAGCTTTAAGGTATGTACGCTTGAATTTGTTTTGAAAGCCTAATCCAGGCACCACCCCCAATAATGTTAACCCCCCCACCCCATTCCCAACCAATCCACAAATTATTTTTCCAAGTCCATGAAAGTGAGGATAAAATGTCCAAAAGTAGGTACAGGAAAGCTAAAAAAAAAAAAAATCTATAATCGCAGTCTGTGTCCCACTCGCTAATTTTCCTTCACTTCCTGTCTGGTAAAACTTTTAATGAGGCTATTGTGCATTCTTCAACATACCTACCCGATAACACATACACAATAAAAACCCTCATAAAATCTGATTAGTGCCTGCATATTTCCAGGGCAAATGTCATTTGGAAGACAGTGTCGTAACACCAATGATCACTTCAGCTGCCTGTAGGGGTGGCATTCTGACCGAAACTGTAAGGGGGCACTCCTCCCACCGACCACCATTGTAAGAACGATTTTTTCCACTGACCCATAATAAATTGGTTTTAAGAGAGGTTCCCTAGGACAGAAAATTTTTGGCCCTACTTCTATGAATCACAGGAGTGCATTGCGTTTTGCCCCCTGTGAACCAATTTCAGCCGAACGCTGAAGCCCGCTGTCAGCTGAAGTCACAGCCAGTCCCAGTGGGTCCAAAAAGATCCTGACACCTCCACAGCCCAGCGCTCCAGTGAGAGTGCTGGAGGGGCGAGCAGAGAGTCACGGTCAGAGCAGAGGGGGAGAACTGAGCGATCAGTGGTTCCCACTTCAGAGCCAGCATCGGATCGATGCTACATCCCCTTAGGTGATTATAAAGGTTTGTTTTTTTAATTCCGAACTCCTCTTTTAGGACCGATTCACATAGATGCGAATTGGATGCGTTTTGAACCGCATCCAATCCGCACGACATGTTAACTAACATTGGTTTTCCATTGAAGCCGTTCACATAGAGGCGGTGAATCCCGAGCGTTTTCCGAGCACTGCGGTGCAGTTCAGGTGCGAATTCCAGGTTCATTGAGTGCAATTGAATCGCACATGCCATCATGCGGGTTTGGTGTGGATTTTTAAAAAGGGAACCCCCATGCAAAAAAAATAAAAATAAATTATGGCACGAGGGGTCCCCACCAAATCTATACCAGTCCCTTATCCGAGCATGCAGCCATGAAAGGGAAGAGACAAGCAAGCACCCTGCCCCCCTCCGTACCAGGCCAGGCCACATACCCTCAACATGATCCCCTCCCCAAAGCACCTTTTTCCTCCCCATGTAGATGGGGACAAGGGTCTCTTCCCCACAAACCTGGGCAGTGGTTGCAGAGGTATCAGAATCTGGAAGCAGATAATGGAACTGAAAACGCACACAATTTTACTGTGCTTTTGGTTTGTTTTTCGTAGCTCATGCGTCTCAAAAAACGCATCAAAAAAACTTAACAGGTGCGTTATTGCTGGGTTTTCAATGCATTTCAACAGGAAGATTTTTTAACACCACAACTCACCAGTGTAAAGACATACATAAAACCTAAAGGGATGCATTTTTAGGCGAAAAAAAAAAAAAAAAAGTGTGTATTTATTAGTATTATATTCAACTTTAATATGAAAATTGTCAGCCATACCTTTTTTTTTTTTTTTTAAACGTTATTTTTGGTAAAAGTGCATCCTGCATTTTCGGTACCAAAAATTTCCATTCGGTGCACCTCTACCAGTTCTAGTGCCTGCATCTTTTTCCAAGTCTCAGAAGCACACTGCATAGGGGTGAATGAGCCTCATGGTAAATAAGATTCCTCTTGTCATGCATTGTCACACAGTGACCAAAGAGAGACAAATTGCAAGGAAGTTATACCTATGGGTCTTTGTACTTGTAGGAAGCGGTCATGGGCTAATTGACATGGAAAGGTTGAGTGAGGCCCACTAAGTCTACACCCATGTCCCTTTCTCATCTGATGTCACTAGTTAATCCAGCAGCCAGTGTTGGCTCATCCTACAGACGTGCTGTGTGTAGGCGACAGATACACCAACTATAAAGGTTCACTGATATAAATCGGTACACCATCCTTATATGAAAGCCATTATATATGGTGCCCTCAAAAGGTCGAAATTTCTGCTATTAATAGCGGTGCATTATGTTCAATTTTATGACAAATGCTAATGTTCTTGTTTGCAGCGGATGTACACAAAGCACAGTACAATAGACAAGGTGACAGCAGGCAGATGCAGCTACCTCTACGCCTCCACCTACACCAACCACCCTTGCAGTAAACAATCATTTACAGGCCAGCCAACGGTGACAGGTCTGATCATTCACATGAATTACAACAACAAGCAATACAAATGCTTTATAGGACACTTCTGAATTTAATCCGCAAAGCAGCCAGATTTCCCTTCAGAACTGAATTTTCTGAAGAATCTGGCAGCCCCAATCTTGCAAATATAAAAATAACTCCAGATTTGCTGTTCTCGCTGCCTGGCCTGCCCAGCGTTTGGCAAGCTTTGCAAATGTCTTCTCACCAGAGAGCACCAGAAGTAATGGCTCAGCTTCTGTACCTGACATACAGAATATACCTACAGCAGTGTCCATCAGAAAATGCCAGGATGACAATTGCCCAGCCACACCAGGCGGTGAGAACGGTCATTTCTGCATCAGTGATTTTATTTTTGGAAAATCATTGAGAAGGGTGATGAGCTGTATTATGGGCTTTCAGCAGAGAATGAAATCCTTTTTTTTTTTTCGTTCAATAGATTTTTATTTTTACATCAAGTATAGATATCATAGGTACAGCATGACAAAGGGTAATATCATGTAGAACATATCACATTTTTTCCAGCATAAAACAGACTCAGCAACAAATCCTCCAAAGATGTTTCAGAAAGCAACTATGGGTCAAAGGAACTGAAGTTAAAAAATAACCCCTGGCAACTAGAAAGAAGGGTATGAAAAATGGACCAGAGGGTCCAACAGTCTGGGAAGTCCTACCCATCCTGGGCACCCCAACCGGGATCATCCTGTGCCCCAGTCAGGCGAATGAAATCCTTTAAAGTCAACTCCAACCCTGCACCAACTTCAGTTCTGGAAGACCTCCACCTTCCTATAATCTTTTGAGATAACCTTTGTGGAGCCTGAATATATTTGGGGCTGAAAATCAAACTGCCTTTACAAACCCAAATAATGGTAAAACAATCAATCTCCATATTGAGGAGAGAACAGAAAGTAATATGAAAGTCGTTTTTTTTTTTTCCTGCCTCGCCGAAACAGAAGGACACCATTTCTTTAAAACTTATCAAACTTTGCAATCTCTGAAAAGTTCAAGAAGCAGACAGATGACCAATGGTGGCCATACACACGTCAATAAATGATTGATATATTTTCTAATCAATCAAAATATTATCGTATTTATGAAAAAAAGGATCAAAATGCTGACGATTGATGAAAAACACCACATTTACTGCCCTGCCCGATCGACTCAGTTTGAGTGAATCCGATTTTTTTGTTATTTTTTTAAAGTTGTTTTTATTGTAATTTCAAGATAAAAAAAAACAAAACAATACAATACAATACAGAGCCTATTGGGCATACCCAGGCTCGGTCACACACAAACTAAAATCATAAAACAACTAAACTACAATCATAAAACTAAACTACTGTATGCTCAACCACCTGTGCAGATTATCTAAACTATTCTTCTATTTCCACATAGCTAATACTAATTATTTCCGAAATGAAGTACACGTTACATATACACATTCACATTCCCCCCTCTCCCCATAACTTTTGACCGAGAAACCCAAGGAAGCCTACAAGTTCAGAGATGCCACTTGAGCCGTTGCAGGTAATTGAGCATTACTAATCGTCCATCGAGTCTGCATTAGTGGACAGGGATTCCATCCAGATGTCCCATATTTTATGGAATTTCTTAGCACAGCCACGCCACAGGTAAGTAGTCTTGTATAGTGGCAGAGCAGAGTTCAGTGAATCCGAACTGAATCAAGTCTATAGTGATTGCAGGGGTTAGTTATGGCTATTCAATTAAACATTTTTTGAATGGCATGCCGATTGGGAAAAAAAAAAAAAAAAGGAAAAGAAAAAAGGGAGCCAACTAACTAGTTAGGACCACCAACTACCTCGACCTCAAAAGAGACGCAAAAATAAAGAGGTAAACAACCAGTTCGAAAAAAGAAAAAAAAAAAAAAAAAAAAAGTAAGGGCCCTTTCACACGGGCGGATCCCGTAATGATTCGCCCCGTGAACTTCCGCCGGCTCAGCGGAGCGATCCCCGCTGAGCAAGCGGATGACAGGGCGGTCCCCACACACTGTGCAGGGACTGCCCTGTCTGATCTCAGCTCTCCTCTATGGGGGGGGGGGGATCTGATGAACACGGACCATCTGTCCGTGTTCATCCGATCCGCTCTGCAGATGGATGGAAAAAATAAGATTTTCCTCCGTCTGCAGAATCGGACCATACGGGTTTCAGTGGATGTTCATCCGCTGACACCCGCTATCCCATAGGGATACATGTATGTCCGTATTTCATCCAAAAACAGATGGATGAAATACGGACATATGGTCCGCACGTGTGAAAGGGGCCTTATAATAACTACCAGTCCTGCCACTGGTTATTCCAACCTGGCTCTCTTGCAGAGCTACACCAGCCACTGGAAATTTCAGCATCTGACAAACTCCTGGGATTGTCAGATGGCCCCAACCACCACCCAACTGCCGTGCACTGCGGTTCCTCCAGCCGCCCCACCATTACTGCACCCCAGCAGAGCTGTAGTGATGTGGTGGAAGCAATGGAAGCTGTAAATCAGGGGTGCACAAACAGTGGCCCGCGGAGCCCTCTGATGTGGCCCGCGACCTCCTGCTCTGGGATGATTTAGAATAGAATACTGTTATAAAGCCCAGGTTCACACTGGGCTGCGGGAGTGAAGCTGTGCGAGTTCAGCTGTAAAAAGGAGTCTTGCACAGTGCTGTATGCATCCAATGCCCCGTGAACAGTCTGTTTGGGACATAAGTTGCTTGTTTAACATTGACGGACCTAATAGACTTCTATTAGTACAGAGCCCCGAAGAGCACTGCACACAGAAGGATTTATTTTTAAATAAGTCATAACATGACTAAAACATTTTTTAACTTTAAGGCCCTTTTTACACGATTGGCCTGCTGGGAATCGTTTTTCAGGCGGATCCGAGAGGGCCGCCCATCGATTTCTATAAGCAGGCAGATATCAGCGGAGATGTGTCCGCTGACACCCGCCTGTCATCCGATTGCACAAGATCCGCTCAAAACAGACGGGTGCCGATACGTTTCTCCATCCGTCCAGCAGGTGGGATCGGAGGAAAATGGGCATGCCGTCTGTTTTCATCCGATCTCGCCATAGAGAACAGCGTGGCTATGACAGGTCCGTCTCGGCACAGTAAGCAGAGACGGACTTGTCATCCGCCTCCTCAGTGGAGATCAAGTAAGCGATCTTCCGCTGAGCTAGTGGAGCCCGACCAGTGGATCCGCTCCGTGTGAAAGGGGCCTAAGGAGAAGTAAAAAAAAATGTTAGTCACATCATTTATTTTAAAAATAAATTATTCTATTAATATCTTTCCGAATGGTCAAAACTTTGGGGGGGGGGCAGCACCTCTTATGGATCGGCTGCCACCTGCCCATTTTACTGCAGAGGTTTAAAAAACACCTGCATTTTGCTTCTAGTTTACTTGATGTTTGCATGCATTTTGATTCTACTTTGCATGTTGGACCATTAAATACAATGAAGAATGTGTTTTGTGAAAACAGAGTAAAAAACAAACTGCAGACTGCATTTTGATAAACCACATAACACAGAACCACACAGGTGGAAACTGAAAGGATATGAGCTCTTACCAAATATTTCTACACCTAAAATCTAAACTGTAGAGTGATGAGGAATATTTAGCTGTATAATGTTCTATTTTATTGTTACCATGCCATTCCTGGTACTTCTCCCCGATTCAGATTTTTCGGACGATATGGTCTTAAAATTTTCTCCACCATTTTCATCATGGAAGTGACTGGCCTTTTTACTTCTATGGATTCTGATTTATGGGTTTTATTTTCTATTTTTTTAATAACAAAAATCTAGAAAATACTTTGTCCTGCAATCATGTTTTCCTATGACTCACGTACTTACACTACGAATCGGCCTAGGAACAGTGACATGGACTGTACACATACACTCAGTAGAAATTAGATATGACATATCACCGATACACAAACCATTTTAAATTTTAAAAAATGCATGTAAAGCCAAAAGTGTGGGCGGGTGTTTGTTTGATTTTTTTTTTTTCCCCAAATAGCAAAGTTGTTGGCTAAGAAATGATTGGGTTATTCATTTTTTGCGGTCTGCATTTGTCAGGGAGACATCCCTTTATTTCCTGTCTCAAAAACACAACAGGAAGAGAGGAAATCTCTTAGGAGTAAAGGACATGATGCCCTCTTAGATGTCACCATCGGGGAGATCTACTAAAACTGGAGAGTGCAAAGAAAGCGCATGGTAGCTCTGCATAGAAACCAATCAGCTTCCACTTTCAAAGCTTAATTGAACAAGCTGAAGTTAGAAGCCGATTGGTTTCTATGCAGAGCTGCATCAGATTCTGAGTGCTCCCATTTTAGTCCCAGCTCAGATTGATGCAGTGCGATTCCAGTGTGCGATTTCTGTTGTGACAGGTGCAAATTTAATGTGATTTGAGGGGACTGGGCACAGCTGGAGATTTAATTCCCACTGCCCCAAACTTGCACAGGACCCTTTTTTACCCGGATGAAAAATCACACTGTATTGATCTGAACGGCCTTCATTGGAAATAATAATTTTTTTGAGAATATGCCAGTCTTTGCTTTTCAAATCATATCTGAGCCACAAAGATTTCACATACGTGCGACCAGACACTTAACATATCTCTCTCCCCCCACAAGTGCTCTCATTGGAAGATTTTCCATCTACTGTATTCCTGTTCTGGTGACAACTGGGTGCTCAATCTGTGGCCCTCCACCTGTTGGGGAACTACAAGTCCCATGAGGCATTGCAAGGCTGACAGTTACAAGAAAGACTCCCCTGAGGCATGATGGGACTTGTAGATCTACAACAGCTGGCGCGTCAAGGGTTGAGCCACCCACCTGAACAAACCGAGCGGGAGAAACTCCCTAGTGGGTATACAGAGAAATATAAACGGGATAGAGGTTCTAACATTTCCCTACTTCACCACAAATAAAAAAAAAATTAAAAGATTTTGGCTTTACATACACTTTAAAAAAGAAGTTCACCTTTTAAGAAAAAAATAACTACACATTTTTGCAGAAAAAAAGAAAATGTCCTTTTATTATTATTTTTTTCCCCTGCAGGAGCCTGGAAAGGATTCCTGATGAGGGGTACAATGGTCAGGCTTCTGCAGACAAGCCCTGCAGCTTTTTGCCCATACAGGCTGTCGGGTGAGCGCATCAGTGCCCTCATAGTTCACTCAGAGCTACAAGCGGTCAGCCATGGTGGCTGATGGTAGTTGTCTATCCATTCACAGAAAACTGAATGAATGACGCAGACACACACACACACACACACACACACACACACACACACACACACACTGCCCACCGTCACACCCTCTGCACTCCTCTCCTGCACATACTGCCCACCGTCACACCCTCTGCACTCCTCTCCTGCACATACTGCCCACCGTCACACCCTCTGCACTCCTCTCCTGCACATACTGCCCACCGTCACACCCTCTGCACTCCTCTCCTGCACATACTGCCCACCGTCACACCCTCTGCACTCCTCTCCTGCACATATAACCCGCCATAAATATCCCCTGCACCAATCTCCTGCAAATTCTACCAGTAAAAACACTTCTTCTGTGTTATACCTTGCCTTTTCTAGAATGAGCAAACTGATTAGCTTTACATTAGAGAACATAACAAGAACATGCAAAATTGGCAGAGAAAATCTAAAAACATGGCAAGAAGATATGTGCACTAAAGTGTTCAAGGCTTACGTGACCCAGCCTATGGGACTCCACCTATAACTAAAATATCACACTTCGTTAAATGAAGTAATCTTAACATCTTGTAACATTTGAGTGGTTGCTGTCCGCAGAAAACCAATCATCATGGTTCATGTGTGGAATTCCATGCTTATTACTTTCCACTATATGCCATGTAGTCCAAATCAGGGCAATGGCTACTCACAGGGACTCATTGCAAAACGTCAACATTTTGTTCAATGGTAACCCACGGACCTTCCTTGGCAAGACATAGCAAAAGTCAAACCAAAACACCAAAAAGCAGTACAGACGGTCCCCTAGTTACAAACATCCAACTTACAAAACGGAGGGGGACAATAGGAAGTGAGAGGAAATCTACCCCTAGGAAGAGAAATTCACTCCTGTAAGAGTTATTAAAGCAGAGTTTGGCTGAAAAAAAAAAAACCAATGTTCTTTTAAAGTCAGCAGCTACAAATACTGAACTCTTTAGTCTGCAAGTCAGAGGATGCAGTGCCCTAGATCTCACACTGCAGATATACAGCTATGAGGCTGTAGGCACGCTTACATAACAGAAATTGCACTGTTATTTTTCAGAAGATATTCAAGACAAAAAGGGTAAATTTTTGGGGTACAGCTTAGGCACAATCATCTCTCTGTATGTTCTCCATAGCATGGGAAATTTTCACTGGTTTGACTTCAGGCCCACTTTAGCAAATGCCTTAGTTGTCTGTATTAGACAGCAAGGAAATATGAACCCCTAATAATGTGCACAAAGCAATGAACCTATGCAAGGGTCATAAATATTTTTATAATACCCAGCTAGTGTTGGTGATAGAAAGGGGAACAGAGCTCAGCATTCATTTTGATTATTTCTAAATGATAGAAAAAAGGTATAAGTGAGCAGCTAAATGAAAACTTCAAGATTCTGATTTTTTTATTTTTTATTTCCAGACTCATTGCTACAGGGAGATGAGTCCACAAATAAACATGCCTACAACATGAATACAGATTTTCCAAAATGCAGGGCCTCAGCAACCTTCTGAGAAGTCCTCCATATTGTACTGGAGAATGGGCTTAATGTGGTCCTAAAGGTAGTTTTTCTTCCCCTAATGCATTTTCTGCATTAAGGTAAAAAAATAAAACGTCTGCATGCATCCCCCCATCCCTTATGTTTGCCTGAGCCCAATCTTGATCCAGTGCTATGCATGAGAGCTCTCTCGCCTCTCTCTTCACTGGCTTAGAAACAGCTGCGGGATCCATTGGCTCCCACTGCTGTCAATCACAGCCAGTGAGGTAGGGACGGGGCCGAGCCACACTGTGTCTTATGGACACAGAGGGGGCACAGGAGCAAATACACAAGTGCCCCCATAGCAAGCAGCTTGCAATGGAGGCTAGTGGTGCAACAGATCGTCATTGATCCGTGATCTGAGCGGGTCAACCTGTTTGGATCGGCACACCACGCGATCCGCGGATTTAGCTCCTAAGAAAGGCCACGGCTTTGGAGCGGTGGCCATCTTAGTACACCCGGCAGCGGACTAGGTGAGCTCCCCTAGAGCGCGTGCTGATGTCATCATCACCCACCTGCTGGTAAAAGCAGACAATCTTCCTATACAGTGGGGCTATATACAGTGGGGGGAGATGTGGATTTTACAGTGGGGACTATATATGGTGGTGACCCGAAAAATTATCCGAACCGTGAGTTTTTTGATCCGTTGCACCCCTAATGGAGGCACTCAGCGGGGGGCCAGAAGAGAAGGATCGGGGCTGCTCTGTGCAAAACTACTGCACAGAGCAGGTAAGTATACTTGTGCTGCGCATCTTCACTAGTCTCACAATTTGATTAGGATTATCCAGTCAACTATTCGATTCCGCAATGCATCACGATTACTGGCCGTGGTTTTCATCAAAAACCCATCCGTGCCCATCAAATGCAGCCTCACCAGTGCCCGGATCACAAAGAGCGGGGATCTCCCACTGTGACAGGTAGCTTGGATCTGAAATGCCCAGGCGGCCACTGTAACAAAGTCCTGCTTCCAGGACCGGCTCCTGCGAAAGACATCACACCGATTTAATTTACCGGCATTGGATCAGTGTGCAGTCTATCACAGGAGCTGGGACTATGTTACAGTGGCCATTTCAGATCCAAGCTCCGTGTCACAGCAGGAGACCCCCACTCTGTGTGACACACACACATACAGGTGAAGAGGAAGAGGGAAGGACTGACAGGGGCGTGCCGAGATGACGTCATTGATGCAATCACGATTCAGCCGTTCTCTGCATTGATGCAGAATTGTTTAAGGCTAAAAAAAAAAAAATTAAAATGATGCATCGATTAGGGGTGTTGAAAATCATATAAAGTATACCATGTTATGTATGTATGTATGTATGTATGTATGTATGTATGTAATCACTTTACTGTGTTCCTTAGCACCATCACTGTAGGTTGCATACTGCAGACACCCAACATGCTCTTGGTCTCCAGAGCAGCCTTGCTGTAATGGATTGTTACATCAGACCAACTAGCGCCATGCAGTGCCCAGTTTGCATAATTATACCTGTCACTTATGGTATAATGTCGGCTTTAAATCACGTTATTGACAGACTGTCACGTCCTGAATGTCACAATACACAGCAATAGTCCCATGTTTTTGTTCGTTTGTTTTTTTTTTTGTTTGTTTTTTTATTAATTGTACAAAAGTACTTCAGCTCCAGTCCAGGGTCTGTGCCAAGGCATTCTCTAGTCCCCCAGGGATCAAGCTGTATATTGTAACCTTGTAGAAAGTCATAAGATGAGATATTGCAGCATGGATGAGGACAACAAAGAATTATGCAGACACTAGGATTTACACGAATGTGCAATCCCTCAGCTAGAAAATGGACGCTGATCCTGAAAGATGCCTGAACAAAGATGGCGCTGTCCTTGTAGAGAGAAAATCAGATGAAGGTATTGTCAGATGGAGTACTGTGGTAACAGAGGTAATCAAACTATTGGCTCTAGATTCATTTAACCATAACTGCATCCTAATAAGATGAATAGAATATACAGTGGTTATATCCAGCTGTATTTACGAAGTGCAACTTAGAACATCCAAGTGAAAGATAGAACACCAACATGCCAGAATAAAAAAATAAAAAAACAGAATCGCTGAGTTGGAAAAAGGATCACCCCCTTGTGTTAGTATTTTGTTGGACCAGCTTTTGCTTTAATTCCAGCCTTTAGTCTGTTGGGATACATCTCTACTAACTTTCCACATCAAGACTGCAATGTTTGCCCTCTCTTCTTTGCAGAACTGCTCAAGTTCAGTTAAATTTGATGGTGACCAAGTCATTCCACAGATTTTCAATGGGGTTTAAGTCTGAGCTCTGACTAGGCCATCCAAGGACATTTACTTTTTTCTCCTCCAACCATTGTTTGGTAATATTTGCTGCGTGCTGTGGGTCATTGCCATGTTGAGAGGTAAACCTTCTTCCCATTGACAACTTTCTGGCAGAGGGCAGCAGATTTTCCTCAAGAATTTGATGGTATTTTGCCAATCCATTTTTCCTTCCATCCTGAAAAGTGACCAGTCCCTGCTGCAGAGGAACACCCCCATAATAGGATATTACCACCTCCATGCTTTACTGTAGGAATGGCATTATTTGGATGATGAGCTGTACTCAATTTTCACCAGACATATTATTTGGTGTTGAAGCCAAATAATTAAATTTTAGTCTCATCTGACCATAACACCTTTTTCTATGTGGCCTCAGAATCTTCAAGGTACGTTGTGGAAAAGCTCAGCTATGACTGCATGTGGCCTTTTTCTTACAACCCACTCGCAACAAGCCACATTTGTGGAAAAATTGTGATATTGTTGTCACATGCACACAATGACCACTCTCTGTCATAAATTCCTGCAACTTCTTCAGAGTTTCTGTAGGCCTCTTGGTAGCCTCTCTGACCTCCTTCCTCCTGACCCTTTCATCCAGATTGGAGTGACGTCCTGATCCAGGGAGGGTCTGCGTTGTACCAAATACCTTCCACTTCTTAATAATAGACTTCACTTAGCTTCTAATCATTGGAAAAACCTTTGTATCCATCTCCTGACTTGTGTCTGTCCACAACTTTATCCTGGAGATCTTGTGACAATGCCTTGCCACCCATAGTTAATTGTTTGCTTCATTGCACTACCAGGGACTGAAATGCTCCAGGAAAGGGCTTTTCATGCTGAGCTAATCAAAATTACCACAGCTGATCACAGTTGAAAGTCAAACGGCTTTTTGTGCCATTGAGAAGGTGATTAGCTACACCTGACTGAGTTCACAAGTCATTTTTAAGAGGGGGGGGGTGATCCTTTTTCCAAATCAGTTATCCTGACATGTTGGTGTCAGACCTTTTACATGGATGTTATAGGTTGCACTAGTAAATACAGCTGGGTAAATCAGAAACTGTGCGTCTTCATTTCAGGCTGCAAAATAACAATTTTTTATTTTTTTTAAATCACAAGGGGGGGGGGGGGTGATTCTTCTCTATATCCACTGTACTCCCAACCCTCCACTGCAAACTTTTTCTATCATTTAGAAATAATCAAAAAGGAATGCTGAGCTCTGTGCCCCTATCACCAACACTAGCTGGTTATTATAAAAATATTTATCACCCTTACATATGTGTTCATTGCTTTGTGCACATTATTAGGGGTTCATGTTTTCTTGCTGTCTAATACAGCCAACTAAGGCATTTACTAAAAGTGGTAAAGTGGGCCTGAAGTCAAACAGTGAAGATTTCCCATGTTATGGAGAACATACAGAGATGATAATTGTGTCTAAGCTGTACCCCAAAACTGTACCCTTTGTCTTAAATATCTTCTGAAAAATAACAGTGCAATTTCTGTTATGTAAGGGTGCCTACGGCCTCATAGCTTTATATCTGCAGTGTGAGATCTAGGGCACTGCGTCCTCTGACTGCCAGCCTGATATTTTGCAATATCATTATTGTGCTGCTCACAGGTGCGGGGAACGGCAGACCCTGATGCCCCATGTATGTGCAGTGCGAGTCCTAGGAGACAACGTGGCAGATATCTAGTGTACTCAGCATGAGAGGATTACTTGTGTTAGGACCTTGGATGTACAATGTGGGTACTGGAGGATTATTTTCCATTAGAATGTTGGGGGCCTGGGGTGGGTTCTGGGGTACTTGGACATTTATCGGTATTCTGGGCTCCTTAGGGTGCCATGTGGCCCCTGGGAATTTGTCCCCCGAGTGCTGAAACCGGGTGCCCCATGTATGCCCAGTGCCGGGGACCGGCAGACCCTGGTGCCCCATGTATGCTCAGTGCCGGGACCGATAGACCCTGGTGCCCCATGTATGCCCAGTGCCGGGACCGGCAGGTCCTGGTGCCCCATGTATGCCCAGTGCCGGGACCGGCAGGTCCTGGTGCCCCATGTATGCCCAGTGCCGGGACCGGCAGGTCCTGGTGCCCCATGTATGCCCAGTGCCGGGACCGGCAGGTCCTGGTGCCCCATGTATGCCCAGTGCCGGGACCGGCAGGTCCTGGTGCCCCATGTATGCCCAGTGCCGGGGCCGGCCTACCCTGGTGCCCCATGTATGCCCAGTGCCGGGACCGGCAGACCCTGGTGCCCCACGTATGCCCAGTGCCGGGACCGGCAGACCCTGGTGCCCCACGTATGCCCAGTGCGGGGACCGGCAGACCCTGGTGCCCCACGTATGCCCAGTGCCGGGACCGGCAGACCCTGGTGCCCCATGTATGCCCAGTGCCGGGACCGGCAGACCCTGGTGCCCCATGTATGCCCAGTGCCGGGACCGACAGACCCTGGTGCCCCGTGTATGCCCAGTGCCAGCAGACTCATGTATGTCCAGTGTGAGCACCGGTAGACTCTGGTGCCCCATGTATGTCCAGTGTGGAGACGTGGCAGATATCTAGTGTACTCAGCATGAGAGGATTACTTGTGTTAGGACCTTGGATGTACAATGTGGGTACTGGAGGGTTATTTTCTATTAGAATGTTGGGGGCCTGGGGGTGGGTTCTGGGGGTACTTGGACATTTATCGGTATTCTGGGCTCCTCAGGTTGCCCTGTGGCACCTGGAAATTTGTCCCCTGAGTGCTGAGGGCCCCGAAAAGGTATTGGTCACCAGGGTGCTGGAGGGCTTTGAGGTGGGATCAAGGAGCTTTTGTTGACAGGGTAATGGGGTAATTAGTCACCAGAGGGCCCTAAAGTATTCATTGACAGGATCATGTGGGCCCATGGTATTGTGTGTACACATTGATGTTCCTGGGGCCCCAGTGTGTGTGTGTGTACACATTGATGTTCCTGGGGCCCCAGTGTGTGTGTGTGTGTGCACATTGATGTTCCTGGGGCCCCAGTGTGTGTGTACACATTGATGTTCCTGGGGCCCCAGTGTGTGTGTACACATTGATGTTCCTGGGGCCCCAGTGTGTGTGTGTACACATTGATGTTCCTGGGGCCCCAGTGTGTGTGTGTACACATTGATGTTCCTGGGGCCCCAGTGTGTGTGTGTACACATTGATGTTCCTGGGGCCCCAGTGTGTGTGTGTACACATTGATGTTCCTGGGGCCCCAGTGTGTGTATACACATTGATGTTCCTGGGGCCCCAGTGTGTGTATACACATTGATGTTCCTGGGGCCCCAGTGTGTGTGTGTGTACACATTGATGTTCCTGGGGCCCCAGTGTGTGTGTGTGTACACATTGATGTTCCTGGGGCCCCAGTGTGTGTACACATTGATGTTCCTGGGGCCCCAGTGTGTGTACACATTGATGTTCCTGGGGCCCCAGTGTGTGTACACATTGATGTTCCTGGGGCCCCAGTGTGTGTGTACACATTGATGTTCCTGGGGCCCCAGTGTGTGTACACATTGATGTTCCTGGGGCCCCAGTGTGTGTACACATTGATGTTCCTGGGGCCCCAGTGTGTGTACACATTGATGTTCCTGGGGCCCCAGTGTGTGTGTGTGTGTGTGTGTACACATTGATGTTCCTGGGGCCCCAGTGTGTGTACACATTGATGTTCCTGGGGCCCCAGTGTGTGTGTGTGTGTGTGTGTGTGTGTGTGTGTGTGTGTGTGTACACATTGATGTTCCTGGGGCCCCAGTGTGTGTACACATTGATGTTCCTGGGGCCCCAGTGTGTGTACACATTGATGTTCCTGGGGCCCCAGTGTGTATGTGTGTGTACACATTGATGTTCCTGGGGCCCCAGTGTGTGTACACATTGATGTTCCTGGGGCCCCAGTGTGTGTGTGTGTGTGTGTGTGTGTGTGTGTGTACACATTGATGTTCCTGGGGCCCCAGTGTGTGTACACATTGATGTTCCTGGGGCCCCAGTGTGTGTGTGTGTGTGTGTGTGTGTGTGTGTGTGTGTACACATTGATGTTCCTGGGGCCCCAGTGTGTGTACACATTGATGTTCCTGGGGCCCCAGTGTGTGTACACATTGATGTTCCTGGGGCCCCAGTGTGTATGTGTGTGTACACATTGATGTTCCTGGGGCCCCAGTGTGTGTACACATTGATGTTCCTGGGGCCCCAGTGTGTGTGTGTGTGTGTGTGTGTGTGTGTGTGTACACATTGATGTTCCTGGGGCCCCAGTGTGTGTACACATTGATGTTCCTGGGGCCCCAGTGTGTGTGTGTGTGTGTACACATTGATGTTCCTGGGGCCCCAGTGTGTGTACACATTGATGTTCCTGGGGCCCCAGTGTGTGTGTGTGTGTGTGTGTGTGTGTGTGTACACATTGATGTTCCTGGGGCCCCTGTGTGTGTACATTGATGTTCCTGGGGCCCCAGATGAGATGCAGCATGTTAGGTTCCCTGTGCATGTAGCATTAGGGCCCGGAGGCAGTATTGTGGCCCCCAGTGGGTAGAGAAGGAGGGTCCCTGGCTCTCTACTCACGCTCGGGGTAGCGGCTCCTCAGGCACGGCCGGACCAAGCTGCTGTTGCTGGAAGGATTTCAGGGACTCGAAGGCTCTCATTAGTTTCTCCATGGTGGCCATATCCCCTAAGCGGGAATCGCCTCACCGCCTCATCGCCATCACCCGCCGCCGGTACCGGGAGAATCACTGACAGCTCCGGCCTAACCCGCTCCTCCGCCCTCAGCCAATAGCGAGCGCTCCCACCACCAGACGGACAGCGATACAGACCAATCGGGGCGCAGGATCAGGTGACATAACCAAAAATGGGATTGGTGGAAATCGGGAAAAGGCGGGGATGGAAGAAATAGGTAGTGAAAAATAAGGTCACGGGGCGGTGCCTTGTCAGATAAACCACACCCACCAACTTAGTGCAGTCGTAGTGTGAAGCCCTGGTAGGGTAGAGGGCGGGATAGAGATGTGTGACGGGCGGGCGGAGTGGCAGAAGTCATTTGACAGGTCACGTGATAGATTGGAGCTGCACAGCTCTGTCCCCAAGTGTGGGTGGGTAGCAAGTGGTTAAGTCATACTTACACCAGATGTGGTGGGACTGTGTTGGGTGACTATTCCAGCACAGTCCCACCTCATGACAAGGCAAAAAGCATTGTCTCTGCTATGTCTAGTTCACAGCACTGCAGCCAATTGAACTTTTTTTTAATTTCAATAAAGTTTGTATTAAAAAAAAAAACAGCATGTTTCATGAATAAACCCTAAGGCCCCTTTCACACGGGCGGGCCGTTGAGGTCCGCTTGTTAGTTTTTTTTTATTTTTTATTTTTTATTGAAGTTTTTCATCACATACAACACATACAGCTTAAGTACCTACAGTTATAGAAAAAGAGCATGTACAGAAGATAATACAATTTGCAATGTGAACCCAGCGATACAATGCATAGCCATGAAAGGGTACAGCAGCACCGCCCAAATAAAATCTAGGCGGGCATCCAATATGATAAAACCCACTAGTCAATAAAGATATATCAGAAGTCATCGGAGGAAAAGGCAGGTAGAAGAGCAAGGCAAGACCTTGACACGATGACCTGGTTCACCCTCAACTCATCAAGCTGTTTCAGGCTCATCTAACCAATTGCGCCAGACCTTGTCATACTTCAGTGAGCAGCCCCGATTAGCATAAGTATCCTTGTATAAAGGAAGGCTGCTGTTCACTAAGTGTTTCCATTGCGCCAAAGAGGGGGGGGGGCAGGCTTCCTCCACTGCATAGCAATGTTCTTACGGGCATAGAAGAGCAGCAAGGTAATTAGCGTGCACTTGGCAGAGGACGGTACAATGGTCTCAATGAGCCCCAAAAGGCACACCTCCATTGTCAAAGGCACAGCGACTAAGGCAACTCTGTTAACCAAATCCAGCACCCTTACCCAATATTGCTGAACCCCTGAATAACGCCAGAAGATATGGGAGAAGTCGCCCGGTGAGGCGCCGCATCTCCAACACTCTGAGGAATGAGCAGGGTCCATCCTATGAAGTCTGTGTGGGGTGAAATAAGCCCTATGAACTATCTTGTATTGCACTAACCTGTCACGCATGGAGACTAGGGAGTTGAAGGGGAGGTCCCACACATCGTCCCAGTCATCATTATCCAACGTGGGGATATCAGACTGCCATTTATTCCAGAGTTTGTCCAGAGGTGGAAGAGACACAAAGATCAAGTACGAATAAAGATGCGAGGTGGGCTTTTCTTCACAACTCAATCTAAGTGTCTTTTCCAGTCCCGACTGGGCCATAATGCACGAAGATTGCAAAAATTGCGCCGCAAATGCATGGGACAGTTGAAGATATCTGAATAGGAAATGGTTGGGTAGGTTGTATTGGGAGGAAAGGTGTGAGAAAAGGAGTAAGGATTTTTGAGATACTATGTGTGACACTAGTTTGATACCGTATTTTGTCCACGCGTAGGGGTCTGGGATTTTGTAAATGTGGGATAAACTCGGGTTCAGCCAGATAGGGGCGTTGGGGGAGACTTCAGACTGTTTACATTTCTCAATGGCTAATCCTGTCCGCCATGCTCGCAGGGTAGCAAGCATAGAGGGGGTCAGAGGATAAGGGGCACGAGGGCCCCTAAAAAGTAATAATTGAAGAGCTTCCAGCGAACCGACCACTGCTGCTTCCAGCACAGTCGACGAGTTTGTTTTGTCTGGCTGTAGCCACCACGCCGCTGTCACCAACTGCGCGGAGAGGTAATACTTATAACAGTCCGGGAATGCCATGCCACCCTGCGTTCGTGGCCTCATTAAAGTCGTCAGTCGATACCTGGGAGGAGAGAGGCCCCATAAGAAGGAAGAAAAAATGCAGTTCAATAATAAAAAAAAAGACTTAGGCACCCATTGTTGGGAGTGGCGGAAAAGATATGTTAGTTTGGGAATAATCTTAATTTTTATGAGATTAACTCGCCCCCATAATGACAGGGGCAGGTTACTCCAGGATTTGAGCTTCGCTTGGGACTCCAAAAGTACTGGGGCGAGATTTAAAGATATAAAGTCTGAGGCTGAACCAGAGACATGTACCCCTAAGTATTTAAAGGAATCTACCCACAGGAGGGGGCTATCAGGAGGGGATGTGGACCTGGCCGCTGGATCAATTGGGAATAGGAGGGATTTAGACTAATTTACCCTAAGACCAGTGACCTCAGCAAAGGTGTCCAGAATACTTAGCGCTCCCTGCAAGGACAGGCCGGCATCATTTAGGAAGAGCAGCATGTCATCCGCGTACAAGGCTACCCTCTCCTCCAGCAACCAGAGTCGGAGACCCTTAATGTGCGGTGAGGTGCGAAGTGCCTCCGCCACCGGCTCGATAGCAAGGGCAAACAAAGCCGGAGAGAGAGGGCAGCCCTGCCTCATTCCCCTGGTAAGCCCGAAGGGGACAGATAGTCCACCCCCCAAGCGCACAGAGGAAGTGGGGCATTTTTAAATCACCTGGAGCCACTTGATAAATAGCAGAGGAAACCCCATCCTGCGTAGAGTTTCCCACAAGAAGGGCCATTCGACCGTATCGAAGGCCTTTTCCATGTCTAGAGAGGCCACCGCTCGAGATCCCTTATTGAGGTGGTGAGTGTGTATGTTAGTGAACAGCCTTCTGAGATTAACATCTGTGGACCTACGGGGCATGAAACCCGTCTGGCCTGGGTCTATCACTGAAGGTAGCATGGGATACAATCGAAGGGCCAGAAGCTTAGTCAGAATTAAGAAGTGCAATAGGACGATATGAAGCACAGGAAGTGGGGTCTTTGGGAGCCTTATATATCAGTGTCAAGTAGGCATGGTACATTGAACCAGGCAGACCACCGTCTGCCAGACATACAGTATATAATTGTGCCCACAGGGGTGCTAAAAGTTCCACATGAGCCCTATAAAAGTCTATCGGAAGCCCATCTGGCCCCAGCGCCTTGCCGGGGGGGGAAGGACCGGATAGCCTTTATGACCTCCGAGACCGTAAAAGGTAGTACCAAAGTCTCTTTTTCATGGTCAGAGAGCCAGCCAAGCGCCAACGGATCCAACAGGCCGTTCAGCGACTCTGGCTGAAACTCTGAGGACAGACCGGACGAGTATAAAGTGCCATAAAAGGAGTTGAACGTCTGCAGGATATCGGAGGGGGATGACACCGTCCCGCCCCCCCGGGGTCCGTAAGGTGGATACAAGGGTAAGGGGTTGGTCGTGTTGTGCCATCATGGCCAGCAGACGGCCATTTCGGTCACCTTGTTCAAAGGCCCTCTGTTTACCCCTATATGACTCGAGTCTTGTGACCTCAGCCAGGTGTAACTGCAGTTCCCTCAGAGCCGCCATCAGCAGGTCAAAGTGAACAGGGGTGGGGTCATCACTATACGTAGCAGTGTGGTCATCAACCCGCTTGTCAGTTTTTTATAGACGCTCCGTGCACCTCTATGGAGCCACGGATGTCAGCGGTGACATGTCCGCTGACATCCGATCCGCCAAAGTGTGACGGATGGAAACCCTACTTTTCCATCCATCTGGCGGATCGGGTCGGATGACGATGGACTCTACGGTCCGTCGTCATCCAATCCCCCATAGGGGAGAGCGGCACTCTGATAGGTCGGTTCCTGCACAGTGTGCAGAGACAGACTGGTCATCTGCCTGCTCAGTGGGGAAAGACGGAGAGATCCGTGTGAAAGGACCCTTAGCCCCCCATCACACTTATGCAACTTGTCCTGTGACTTGGGGCTGCAAAGTCGCATGATAAGTCGTATCCTATGATTTCCAATGAGTACCATTCATATCTGTGCGACTTCAAAGCAGTCCCTGCACTACTTTGGTCCGACTTTGATGCGACTTGAGGTCCATACACACAGGCATTGCTTCAAGTCACTGCAAAATCGCGCGCCTTTACGGTCGCACAAGTGTGAAAGGGGCCTAAGCAGACAAGGCAGCACATGGCGGTGTACACATGCTGCAGCCACAGTGCTTTACTTCATGACTGCAGCAAGAATTATATCCCCAGTTGCATTTGGCGGGCCCTACCACTCACCAAATGCAACCCAATCAAATAAAAGGGTCTGTGCTGCAACCTCCCGACAATCGTGTGCAACGCACACGATTGTGATGGCGGTGATGCAGCATTTAGGGGGTTAAAACAGGTGGTGAGGAGGCAACACCACCTGTCAAACACCTCTGAAAAGCAATATTTGTGTGTATTGTTTTTCAGAGGAGTGGCAGTGTTTTGCAGTCAGAGACTCAGAATAGGAGAGGTGAGGAAAATACATATGCATTTGTCAATTTGAGGGTGGGGTTTCAAACATAGAATAAAATTAAATAGGAATATCTTTTGAATTGCACTTGCATGAAATTTCATTGTTGATACAAGCATTGTAAAATAATTGATAACACAGTCAGCCACCATATACAGCCATTTGGACTGTGGACTCACCAATTTCCAATCCTTCAAGCATGCAGAAGTATCTAGCACCACGCCGTGTGAGTATCTGTGCACATCAGGGGGTGGGGCTGCTAGTGCAGAGACAGAAGGGATTGGCTACTTTACAAGAGCCCTTCTCACTCAGTACCCCTGAGGATGTTCAGTCCGAATCCCATCTCTCTAAGACCCCTTTCACACTGGAGGCGTTTTTCAGGCGCTTTAGCGCTAAAAATAGCGACTGTAAAGCGCCTGAAAAAAGCCTCATCTGCAATCCCAGTGTGAAAGCCAGAGTGCTTCCACACTGGAGCGCTGCACTGGCAGGATGTCAAAAAAAGTCCTGCAAGCAGCTTCTTTGAGGCGCTTTAGGAGCGGTGTATACATCGCTCCTAAAGCGTCCCTTCCCATTGAAATCAATGGGCAGCGCCGCCAAAGCGCCTGCAAAGCGCTTTGGCAGCGGCGCTTTGTGGGTGCTTTCAACCCTTTATTCGGCCGATAGCGGGGGTTAAAAGCGCCCCGCTAGCGCTCGAAAAACGCCAGTTAAGCGCCGTTAGTTTTAGCGGCGCTTTACTGGCGTTTTTCGGGCGCTGAAAGTCTGAAAAGGGCTCTTAGGAGTGGTGACCTCAGCGCTCCTAAAGCGCCCCTGCCCATTGAAATCAATGGGCAGGGCCGCCGAACCACCGGCAAAGCTCGGGCGAGTGTGAAAGCACTCTCAATGCGGGACTCACAGGAATAGTGTGAATGAGACATTGGGGTTGATTTACTAAAGGGAAATCCACTGTGCACTACAAGTGCACTTGTAAGTGCAGTCGCTGTAGATTGCTGTAGATCTGAGGGAAAGCTCTGAAATGAGGGGAAGCTCTGCTGATTTTTATCATCCAATCATGTGGAAGCAAAAATGCTGTTTTTTATTTTCCTTGCATGTCCCCCTCAGATCTACAGCGACTGCACTTCCAAGTGCACTTTCAGTGCACTTTCAAATGCACTTGCAGTGCACTTGTAGTGCAAAGTGGATTTGCCTTCCGTAAATAACGCTTGAGTGACAGGATCGGCACAGCCCCCAGCCACGGAGTCCCGGCTGGGCGGCGGGTGGAGGCGGAGCCACTAACATTAGGTGATTCATTACAGTCAGTCACTCGGGGAGCTGGTGACAGCCCAGCTGGCAGGCGGATCCGAAGATGCCAACGCCCGCCGGACTGCCTGTGCCTGCTCAGCCCGACTCCCTTGCCCCACTGCTACTTCTTTTTGCGTGGCTCTGATGGGGTGCCTGCTCAGTAAGACGGCCCTGGTAAGCAGCATCTTTGAGGTGGGTTGGGAGCACTGTATTTAGTGCTCCCAAAACGCCCTGCCCATTGAAATGATGGTGCAGCACTTTCAAAGCACCTGAAAAGCGCTTTGAAAACGTCCACAATAGGAGTTTTTAAGTATTTTTGGGGGGTTAAAACCGTCCCGCTAGCGGCCAAAAAGCACCGCTAAAACAGCGCTAAAGCGCTGCTAAAACAAGTGGCGCTTTAGCGCTAACGGTGGGACCTCTCAGTGTGAATGGAGTCTAAATGACAGGTTTCCTTCCTTCTAGCACCCCCCCCTCACTCCTCTCTTTCTCTTCAGCTCGTCTCATCTCTTGTCTAGGTGTATCTTAGAGGGGAGGGAGCGGGGACACCACGCCTGGCTTCCACCACATGTGTCAGTGCGGTATAAGCAACGTTCTTGTATTACCTTCGGGTCAGTGCTGTGCACCTGGATCCTCCCTCCAAGATAAGATGACCAGATTTTTAAAATGAAATCCGGGGACATATTTTTTTTTTTACTAGTAATGGCGGCAATCACCGATTCTTTGCCCGTCGCCGCCCGCCTCGCAGCCTGTCAAGTCTTACTCTCCGGGCCACGGCTACTACTGGGAAGATCACTCTGCCAGGGAAGGCAAGGAGATAAGCAGGCAGGCGGCTTGCCAGGACTTGAGCGAAGGCAGAAGAACATGCGAGCGGAGCTGAATGGGCATGCGCCCGAAACTGAAGAAATATTCCCTCCGCTCCGACCAGCACATGGTCATCAGAACAGGGCCGGCGCTCCCACTAGGCGAACTAGGCAGCTGCCTAGGGCGCACTGCCGCCTAGGGGCACAGCCACAGCGGCTGGGTCCCCTCAGGATTGGTTCCCCCCTGGCGGGTGGTGGCTGGTGCGGTGCAGAGTGTAGTGGGAATCAGCTCCCGCGGCTCCATCTAGCTGGCTGCAGAGTTGCTTGGCGGGGAGAAGGAGCAGGCAGATCCCCCCCTCCCCCAGAGCCAGGGGTGACCATACCAATGTCCAGCAGCCGTGGGTGTTAGCTATCTGTCTGCCCCGCCTCCCTCCCTGGGTGATGTGCAGGCGTGCAGCCATTGGAGGAGCAGGGCGAGCGGCATTGTGCACAGAGACAGAAAGATGGACTGGCCATAGGGCACACGCTGGGCTCAGGCCGCCGGGCCACTTGTCTTTGAGGAGCCCGAAGCAAAGCTGCTCCTGCAGCCCGCCCTGCTTACCCAGCCTCTCCGTGGTCATCCACCGGAGCCCGGGGGAGGAACCAAACGGTCAGCTGATTGGATCAGGGACTAGTTGGAGGAGGTCTCCCGTGCGTGAGCTGTGACTCAAAGCCTGTAGGAGACCCGATCTTCTAATCCTGGGACTTGTGACACCGACTGCTGCACGCTGTGGAGGGAGCTAGAAAGAAGTGCCCAAAGGTAAGAACTTGTCAGGTGGTCGGGGGAAGCAGGCTTCCAAGTTCCAGTCAGACCTTTTGACTGGTGTGTGTGACTCCCTCCACCTGGCTCCGCTCCATCCCTCCACCTGGCTACACCCCCTCTCTTATCCACCTGGCTCAATCCCTCCACCTGGCTACACCCCACTCCTATCCACCTGGCTCCATCCCTCCACCTGGCTACACCCCCCTCTTATCCACCCGGCTCCATCCCTCCACCTAGCTACACCCCCTCTTATCCACCTGGCTCAATCCCTCCACCTGGCTACAACCCCCACCTATCCACCTGGCTCTATCCCTCCACCTGGCTACACTCCCCTCCTATCCACCTAGCTTCATCCCTCCACCTGGCTACACCCTCTCCTATCCACCTGGCTCCATCCCTCCACCTGGCTACACCCCCTCTCTTATCCACCTGGCTCAATCCCTCCACCTGGCTACACCCCACTCCTATCCACATGGCTCCATCCCTCCACCTGGCTACACCCCCCACCTATCCACCTGGCTCTATCCCTTCACCTGGCTACACCCCCCTCCTATCCACCTAGCTTCATCCCTCCACCTAGCTACACCCCCTCTCTTATCCACCTGGCTCCATCCCTCCACCTGGCTACACCCCCCTCTTATCCACCCGGCTCCATCCCTCCACCTAGCTACACCCCCTCTTATCCACCTGGCTCAATCCCTCCACCTGGCTATAGCCTCCCTCCACCTGGCTGCACCTCCACTCCTGTCCACCTGGCTCCACCCCTCCACCTGGCTGCACCCCCCTCTCTTGTCCACCTGGCTCTATTCCTCCATCTGACTGCACCCCCCTCCTGTCCACCTGGCTGCACCCCCTCCTGTCCACCTGGCTGCACCCCCTTTCTGTCCACCTGACTGCACCTCCCTCCTGTCCACCTGGCTCCATCCTCCCCCCACCTGGCTGCACTCCCTCCTATCCACCTGGCTGCACCCCCCTCTCCTGTCCACCTGGCTCCACCCCCTTACCTGGCTAACCCACCTCTACTGTCCACCTGGCTCCATCCTCCCCCCACCTGGCTGCACCCCCCCTCTCCTGTCCACCTGGCTCCATCCTCCCTCCACCTTGCTGCACCCCCTCTCCTGTCCACCTGGCTCCATCCCTCCACCAGGAGTTCTGGGGCTAAAATTATTGAATTCATTTTGATTATTTTTTTTTTAAGGGGGGGGCGCAAGTAGCTGGTCTCGCCTAGGGTGCAAAATTGTCTTGCACCAGCCCTGCATCAGAAAGGGGCACAGATAATGGAAAAAAAATACACCCCCCTAAGCTAGTAGAAGTGGCGGAGCGGGGTGTGTAATTCAGATTTTTTTTTTATTCTGCACTGACTGTCTTTGAAATTGCCCCAGCCCCTGTTCAAATCCAATCCGGGGACAAAACTGGGGACAGACTTGGTCCGGGGACAGTGTCCTCAATCCGGGGACTGTCCCCTGAAACCGGGGATGTCTGGTCACCCTACTCCAAGAGTCACCTTGAACAATGTCTGTTAGGAAATGAGCCCCACACCATTAAAGTTCAACACACCTTTATTCTTCTTGAATGAACACAATCAGTTGAACTCCCTTAGTAGGAACAGAACAGAAAAGGAGGTGTGGATGCGAATAGGCCCAGACACAATGTAGTTCTCCACTTTCCTCCCTGAAAGTGAGTCACGGTCTCCGCACGAGGGGGGATTTCCTTCCAGGCGGTCTCCGACGAGAGGCTCACCTGTCGGAGCCACCACCTCCCGCGGATTCGCTAGGCCATGACTTCCCGACACCTCCACCCACACACCAAATCTCTCTGCCTGGCTTACCTCGGCCTTTACCTGAAGCGGGACGTCCGGAACTCTTGTCAACGGATCCATCCAGGCCGGGCGTAAGCGGGCGAGACGGTCCACCACAACCGCTGGTCGGGGCTACCATGCCGGTCTTTCTCTTCGGTGGCGGACGCTGCGAGACAGTGGTGACCGAGTCAGCATCCTCGGATTTCTCCCGTTGGGGTTTTACGACCTCCTCCGTGGTCGTTGCAGTGTGCGTAGGGATGGCTCTCACAGCAGTGATTCCTCCTCTCTGAGTGGTGTTGCCCGCAGCACGGCCGGGGTAAATGGTTCTCGGCCTCTCCACCGCCGGATCCACTTCGAACAGGAACTCCCCACAGGCCTCACATCGCCCGAATGGCTTCAGCTGGCACACCAGTCCCGAACAGCCGGGACAAATCACACCCAGGGCCTCAACGTCCATGCACGAGTACAGGGCGAATCGACCCCTTGGCTTTAACCGGATCCCCGTATCTGTTACCGGAGCAGCAGCAGTCAATGTCGTGGTAGAAGGGTGAACTAGAATCCACGATGTTTGTCCGAACATGGCGACCTGTTGCTGATCCATTGCACACTGCAGAGTTTTTGCGCCAATGTCCCACGTGTAGTCCTTCACACGTATTGGACTCCTCCCCTTTGCTCCAGTTCGCGGGCTTTTCTTCTTTTCTGTTTCTGAGTCACGCCCACGAACTAAGCGATGGGGGTGTGCCTGGTGGCGCAGTGCAATAGAAGCCCCCACGTGTAGTACTTCACACGGCTGAACTTCCCCCTCTTTCCACTCTTCTGCGCGGGCCTTTCCCTTCATTGGGTCATGTCCACGACTTCGAGCAGGGATGCACTTTGGCCAATGAAGGCCTGCCTATTCGCGTAACTCTTCTGTAACGGCACCCCAAATACGAAAGGGGGTTAACGCCGTTTACGATGTCCCCTCTCCTGGACACCCATTCAAAGACCAATCTTCCACAGATAGGCGACCCCTTCCCCTAGGAATTAATCATTCTGGAAGAACGAGACGTACTCTGTATCTTCCAGGATCGAGACTCTTTATTGAAGAAAATATTGTAACTTTTATACACATCTACTACTGCATTAGTTTAACATGAACAATGGTCCAGCTCCACCCACAACCTGACCAGACTCAATACACATTATTTTGACGTTTGTTAGGCTTCAAAAGACTTTACACAATAGAACATAACGACCTTCAATACACATCTTATAATGAAAGGATTGGTAGACGGTCCGTCTGCCGAGTACAATGCACACAGGCATAGAGTTAACTATCCCTTTCACACCAAAAGGGTCTCCAGACCCTCCTAGACTCATTTACAACACAAGCAGGCAGGTGATTAACCTGTCTGCTGCTAGTTCCACAACCTATAATTATAGGCTTAATTCCCACAAGCCACAATAGACAATATAATGCAAATCACCTTAACTCCTCACAGCAATGATTACACAACCCCCCCCCCCCCCCACAGTCCATCCGATCTAAATACAATGTATGTGCAGCATTGAATATGGCTATCATAGACCATATTGGGGTTTTCATTCACCCTGTGCCCTTAATAGAGACACAGGGTGGTTGACACATAAGAGGCACTGGGGGAGTTGAAGCAAGGGTATCTCATACTTTCTAAGCGATTCTGAGTTCCCCGGGCCTTCCCGTTACATCTCTCCCCTTTCAGCAGGAGACTAACAGAGGAGGGGACCCCAGACGGGTTGACTCCGAAGTTAGTCCATAGGTCCCTTCTTCTAATGCCGGTATCCACACAGTACCCCAAATAAATTGCTCCAAACAGAGCATTACTTACCCAGCCAACCTCTGCCTCTCTCAGAGAACATACCCGCCGCTGGGGAGAGGCCTGGACTGGCCCTTCTCCCTGGAGTCCTTTCCGCTGCTGGCGAGAAGACAGGGTGACTGGGCTCAGTCCGTCATGCTGTTGGGGATCTGGGCCGACTGCCCAGCATCCCTGGGGTATACAAGTGGAGACTGAAGTCCCATCCACTTGTGGTAGGTGAAAATCCCCCAGTGCTTGCAACGCAAGGCTGACATCCTCCTGTCTCAGTGTCACACCATCTTCTGGGGTTGTGTCAGTGAAGACCAAAGTCCCATCCAGTACCACAGGACCTCCCTCTTCTGTTAGTTGAGAGCAGAGGCCTGTGGCACTCTGCTCTGTTGCCAGCTCTTCTGCTGGGTTGCTGTGAGTGGAGACTGCAGTCCCATCCACCGATATCAGCTCAAGTTGCAGTTGTGTGCAGAGGCCAGTAGCATTCTGCCCTGCTGCCAGTGATTCAGCTGGGGGTAAAAGCTTTACCACCTCAGCTTGTTGCTGGGGAGGGGGGCCACCTGCCCCGGCTCCCTGAAACTCCACAGTTGTTTCCGGTGCTGGGCAGAGGTTGCTAGCACTCTGCCCTGTTGCCAGCACTTCTGCTGGGGTCTCCACACCATCTGCTCTGGCTACCTGTTGGGAAGGGAAAATGGCTGCTTCTCCTCCCTGCATCTCTGAAATCCACTGGGAAGAGGGAACCATCACCTTCTCACCTCGGGCCTCCAAAACTGCCACGGGTGTAGAGCAGGGGTCTGCAGTACCCTGTCCTGCAGCCAGTACTTGAGCGGGCGATGCATAATCCATAACATCCTCTGAACAGTCCATTAAGTCCATACCTTCTGTAATCTGTGGCCGGGGAGATGAGCCAACTGCCCTAGCTCATTGGAACTCCACATCATCCACTTCGGCTTTAGGGATGGCAATCTCCAGATTTTCCACTGCTGATTCTTCAGCCAGGATTTCAGAGTGGTCAACTGGTATTTCCTGATAGTCCCAGGCAAAGGTAGCACCACCCTGCTGCTAAGCAGATTCTAGCAGCTGTCTGTAGGCGATCTCCAGCTCCCATTCCTGAATGACCAGAAATTCCAAATCTTCCTCTGCCCAGTGCCCTTCCGAGACATTCAGTTTTCGCTCTCTGTGCTCCATTATTTCCTCCAAACGCCACTCCCGATCACTCCCAAAGTCAGGGTCACTGGACAGCCCCCAATACAACAATCCCAGCCCATCATAGTCAAAGCCTTCCGTGGGGCTGTCATCCGCTGACCATGGGCACTCTTGGGCTACATACCACCGGAGGGCTCTGTAGCTGTCGTCCAACCGCATCTCTGCCCGGATCAGCCTGCTTAACTCGAGCTGTCCACTCCTGCTTTGGTTGTTCCCCCCAATAACGGCATTCGTACTTCATACTGCGACCAGTACCTTACATAGATGGAGGGGAGAGTCTTTCCCTGGTGTTGCTGCTCGAGAGCTAGCACTTTCTTCCAGAGTTCGCAGCGGATCGAATCCGACCATCCCAGCAGGACCTCCTCTGATACTGGTCCTCTATGCTGTATCTGCATCTCTCGCAACCTCCTTCCGAATTCCTCTTCCATGGCGGCTGGTTCTTTAGGCGTTGTCTCCGATTGCCGTATTTCCGCCATTCTCCGCTCATGTTGCCGCTCTAGTTCTCTCTTTTGTCGCTCTCGTTCTCTCTCTTGTCACGCATCCTGCAGCTGGATGCCTTTAATGGCTTCCTGTATGGCGGTCTCTGATGGGTTAGCACCATATAATGCCAACCGCTCTCGAACTCGTTGTTCAAACAAGTCTTCAACTGACCGGGGTCCTGCATCACCATCCCTCTGATCCATCTCGGCTAGCTACCTGATCAAGGTGACTTTGTTCTTTGTCCCACCGGTCCCTCCACGGCTCTCAAGTAAGTCTTTCAGCGTGGCTCTCCTGCAGGCTGCATAGCTGGTCATTCACTGTGGTGGTTTGAAGTGTCCCAGGAACTGGAGGGAAAAATCCCACTGCTGCCAACCAATGTAACGGCACCCCAAATACGAAAGGGGGTTAACGCCGTTTACGATGTCCCCTCTCCTGGACACCCATTCAAAGACCAATCTTCCACAGATAGGCGACCCCTTCCCCTAGGAATTAATCCTTCTGGAAGAACGAGACGTACTCTGTATCTTCCAGGATCGAGACTCTTTATTGAAGAAAAGATTGTAACTTTTATACACATCTACTACTGCATTAGTTTAACATGAACAATGGTCCAGCTCCACCCACAACCTGACCGGACTCAATGCACATTATTTTGACGTCTGTTAGGCTTCAAAAGACTTTACACAATAGAACATAACGACCTTCAATACACATCTTATAATGAAAGGGTTGGCAGACGGTCCGTCTGCCGAGTACAATGCACACAGGCATAGAGTTAACTATCCCTTTCACACCAAAAGGGTCTCCAGACCCTCCTAGACTCATTTACAACACAAGCAGGCAGGTGATTAACCTGTCTGCTGCTAGTTCCACAACCTATAATTATAGGCTTAATTCCCACAAGCCACAATAGACAATATAATGCAAATCACCTTAACTCCTCACAGCAATGATTACACAACCCCCCACAGTCCATCCGATCTAAATACAATGTATGTGCAGCATTGAATATGGCGATCATAGACCATATTGGGGTTTTCATTCACCCTGTGCCCCTAATAGAGACACAGGGTGGTTGACACATAAGAGGCACTGGGGGAGCTGAAGCAAGGGTATCTCATACTTTCTAAGCGATTCTGAGTTCCCCGGGCCTTCCCGTTACATCTTCCAACAGACACGTTCAATACTGTGGTGCACAAACACTATACCGGACCCGAGCCCCCACGTGTAGCACCCCCCCCCCCCTCACTCCTCTCTTTCTCTTCAGCTCATCTCGTCTCTTGTCTAGGGGTATCTTAGAGGGGAGGGAGCGGGGACACCACGCCTGGCTTCCACCACATGTGTCAGAGCGGTATAAGCAACGTTCTTGTATTACCTTTGGGTCAGTGCTGTGCACCTGGATCCTCCCTCCAAGAGTCACCTTGAACAATGTCTGTTAGGAAATGAGCCCCACACCATTAAAGTTCAACACTCCTTTATTCTTCTTGAATGAACACAATCAGTTGAACTCCCTTAGTAGGAACAGAACAGAAAAGGAGGTGTGGATGCGAATAGGCCCAGACACAATGTAGTTCTCCACTTTCCTCCCTGAAAGTGAGTCATGGTCTCCGCACGAGGGGGGATTTCCTTCCAGGCGGTCTCCGACGAGAGGCTCACCTGTCACCGGCAATATGCTGCACCGGGTCTTCAAGTGAGGAGCTCCCCCTGGTCCATTACGCCTTCCGGATTCGGGTACCCACTCCAGGGGTTCCCTAGGATCTCCTTCCCTCGCGGAACTCAGTTTTGGGCACTGAGCTCCGGACCTCCATCCGAGTACCTCACCCCAGGCTAAAGGTGCCTGGGATGGAACACGACCACCGGCTATCCTCTAGGCCTAGGCCACCCAGAGGACCGACACGAACCACCGTCCGCAAGCTGAAGGTGCCTGGGACTTCAACCCCGTGACAAGATGGCCGGCCCCTTTATACCCTCTCCCAGCAAGCACGGCGGGTTCCCCGCCCCACCATACCGCTGCCGAGGGAGGACAAAAAGGAGTCACAGCACACAGCAATGATTCAACCCCAGCCCAGGGCAACAGCGCCACCCACTGGGCTGCAGGGAATTACACATCACTAATGTCTCTGCCAAGTTCAAATTTACACCCGGGAAAGTACATACCCGCTACATTTACATTTGTGGCAGTCATTGCTGCACCTCTAAAAAGCAATCTGTGGAGGCATTTGATAGGAGGCTCATAGGCTATCGGTTGCCCCAGTGACACCTATGTTAACCCTTTACAGTTGCAGGGCAGTAGCAGTGCAGCCCAGTTCATCTGAATGGGTTGTGCTTAGCGGTGGTATACCCGTGGTATAACTTTTGCTCTGCTTCTCTACCAACCCCCTCTGGCCGCCATCATAGGTTAAAGGGGCAGTATAAACAAAGATCAATGGCCTTTTCATTTATTTTACTGCCCCTGAAATGTAAACAAGACCAAAAAATATATTTTAATCAGAGTTACCAACAAGTGGAGTCAGAACCCCAAATGTCCAAACTAGTCCCCGTTCAGTGACTGAGGAGTAATAGAAACCAATAAATCGGGATAAACCTAACAGGAGCCAATGGAAGAAAATTGGGACCTTGATACTGAGGAGAATTGGGAGGATGAACTCCCAGAGGACTTTCATGCTTCTGTGAATACCACCCAACAGGAGCCAATTGAAGAAAACTGGGACCTTGATACTGAGGAGAATTGGGAGGATGAACTCCCAGACGACTTTCAGGCTCCTCTATATACCACCCAACAGGAGCCAATGGAAGAAAATTGGGACCTTGACACGAGGAGAATTGGGAGAATGAACTCCCAGCAGAATTTCAGGCTCTTCTGTATACCACCCAAGAGGAGCCAATTGAGGAAAATTGGGACCTTGAAACAGCTGAGACATGGGTCCCTGAATCACCTAAGCAGTGGAATCCTGAAACAGCTTGGAAATGTGACTCTAACACAGAAGAGAATTGGGAACCCAAATCGGAGAAAGAACAGCACATTGTCACTTGGGAACCCAATTCAGAGCAAAGATGGGACATGGACTTCATACCTGAAGAAAGCTGGGACATTGATACAGAGGACATACAGACCTGTGCCAGTAACATCCAAGAAGACCTTTTTAAACCCAAACAAGCTGGTAAATTTAAAGCATTGAAGCGGGTCTTCAAGAAGTTCCTGAGAAGACTCTGCCCCAATTTTGGCTGTCAAAGATGCCAAAAGACAACCAAATCTTCATCAGGTTCAGCAGGTAAGGATTTTATCATATATATTTATTGTTACACTACTTGCACATAGAGGGTTGAGGATGAACTTCCTATAACATGAGGTCTAAGATTGCTAAGATTATAGGAAGAGGGGTAAACAGGGTGTACCAGAGGAGAGGTGAATAGGAAATACCAGAAATTAAGAGGGGGATAGTGGGGAGCAATACAGAGGGTGGAGGGTATAGATAGAGATTTCTGGAAACCATAATGACAGCACGCAATTAAGCTCACTAGTATTCACCCCCAACAAATACTGTATGCCCTTTGAATGTATTGACTGTTTAATACTTTTCACACTCCAGTTTCTGATTTCTCAGCTCTCTACTCTTTGAGGCTGCATTCACACCTGAGCGTTTTGTAGCCCTAAGCCTGAAACTACAAAACTCTAGAGGGGAAAAAATCCATTATTCTCTATGGAGATGGTTCACATCTCCACTCAAAAACGCCTGAAGCCGAACGCCTGAAGCTCAAACAAGTTCCGGACCCTTTTTTGTCGCGCGAATCGGGCAGATTTGGGCGTTTCAGGAGTCATAGAATGTAATGGAAACGCCTGATTCAAGCGTCTAGCGTGACAACGAGCGTTTCTACGGGTGCAAATTCGCTCGACAAAACAATGGTAAAAACTACGGTAAAAACGCTCGAAGCGCTACGCTCAGGTGTGAATGCAGTCTGATGGTGTATAAATATTACTGCCAATATATGACCTGTACACAGGGTTCATCTGATTTCTTTCTCTCTCCAGGTAAAAGTGACATCCAACCTGCAAGATCCATGCGGATAACACCACATGCTTTAACTCCTGAGAGCTTCACCTTCCATCGCATGCTTGGAGAAGGGAAAGGTAAGTTACCCGATACACGATCCCCTAACTGATCTATACAAAGTAGGGCTGTTGCTGATTAAAATTTTCGTGTTCGATTAATCGTTTTTTTTAAATCGATTAATCGACTAATTTCGATTAATTATAACGCACATAGATCCAACTACTTTTAGCTGATCTCCTTGCAGGCCGATTCCCAGTGCAGCTACCAACCACTGGAAAAATAGATAGCAGGATACAAAAAACACACAAAGGCAGCGCTCGATGGGAATAGCATTAAAACTTTTATAGTCTTCAAGTAGATAACAAAATAAATATTGCACTGGAGATAAAATTGATGTAGCTACATAAACTGTAAAAATGGTGCGAGTAATACCAAACGGTAGCAAAACAGTCATAAAAACATGTAGCTAAGTATGATACTGGTATAAAAATGTGTACAACGATACCACTGCTGAATCCAGATGAGGAGGGGTTACCATCAGTACGTCGGCATGTTTATGTCCCGTGAAGGGAACTATCACAACTCCCAGCGGATGGCTGTAGAATCCCAGGTTGATAGAGGGAAGTGTAACAGCCCTTGCGTGTGGCAGATAGTAAGGTCCTGCCGGCATGCAGATATGAAGGCACAGCAAAGGAGCCCTTCAGATGGACACGGCAAGCCCCGCCGGTGTCTGTGACGTCACCGAATCTCCGACAGAACTCCCTGAAGACCCGGAATTTTGATCGATCAAAAGAATTTTGATCGATCAAAAAACTTAATCGATTAATCGAGAAATTAATAGTTAATCTCCACAGCCCTAAAAAAATATATATAAGAACAAAAATCATTTTGTAAAAAGAAAAAAGATTTTTGAAAAAAAAATTGAGAAAAAAATATTTTGTGAAAAAAAAATTGTAAAAATTTTTTTTTAAAAAATATAAATTTAAAAAAAAAAAATCATTTTGAAAAAAAAAATTGGGAATTTTTTTTTTAGAAAAAAGAAGATCCAATATATATATATATATATATAAAAACATTTTTTTCCCAATTATTTTGTTTTTTAAAAAAAATTGAAAAAAAATATGGAAAAAATCATTTTTAAAAAATATAAATCTTTTGAAAAAATAATTTGAAAAAATATTTTGTAAAAAAAAAATTTTGAAAAAAAAAGATAATTTATAAAAATATATATAAAAACAAAAATCATTTTGGAAAAAGATTTTTTTTTTTGAAAGGCTACAGATCCTTTCATTGTAAGATGTGTATTGAAAGTTCGTTATGCAAATATTGTGTGAAGTCTTTTGATAGATGGGAGACAGTAAGGCTAGTCTAGAGGTCATGGGTCTGAGACAGCAGCTGTAGCTAATTGACTCATGTAAATTGGGTCTGGTCAGATGGGTATTGGGAGACAAAAGCTAACCTGTTGTCTTCTAGGAGGTGTCAAAATAATGTGTATTGGGCCTTGTTATGTTGTGGGTGGAGTTGGACCATTGTTCATGTAGATTAATGCAGGATTCGTTGAGTGTATAAAAAGACCTGGGTTTTCTCTTAATAAAGGAGTTCATGTTGGAAAGATACAGAGTGCGTCTCGTTCTTTCAGAAGGATTAATTCCTATGGGAAGTGGTCGTCTGAGTGTGGAGGATCGACAGCGAATGTGTGTCCAGGAGAGGGAATATCTTTAAACGGCGCTAAACCCCTTTCATATTTGGGGTGTCGTTACACCACGCATGCTCAAAATTACTTAGACGAATGTGCGGTAGCTTCCTAGGCATAGGTAGTGTGTAGCAAGACGGCGTCGACGGCATCAAATATGACGAGCGCACGCTCGTCGTAGTCGATGACGTCACCGCGTTCGTTCCATTCAAAAGAACGGCGGTTCTTTAGAATGGAGCGTGTGTACACTCGGCTGGGACAAGATTCTTGTCAAGAATCTCGTCAGGGAAAAACAACAGTTTTTTTTCCTGACGAGATTCTCGGTTGTGTGTACTAGGCTTCAGTCCAATGAAACTTGAAAATGATAGTTTCATGTCTGGAAATAATAGAGTGCCTTAGGCTTGTATGAAAGCTTTGTGAATAAAGCCTGGTAACCAGGCCTAATTCATAAAGCTCTACACAAAGGAAAAATAGGATTTTTTACTCACCGTAAAATCCTTTTCTCTGAGTCCATGGACCGACACAGCTTCTCTATTGACAAAGTGGGTATTATCCGTTAATTAGGAGTGACTAGGCAGAAAAACTTGTAAAAAGTGTTGCATTACACCTTCTACAGTACCGCCCAGGGGGCGGACCCTCTGGGTATACCCTCTCAGTCTGCATCTTTGCAGATCAGTTCGTCAAAAAGCAGTACAAACTTAAAAGGAGGGGTGGGTGCTGTGTCGGTCCATGGACTCAGAGAAAAGGATTTTACGGTGAGTAAAAAATCCTATTTACTCTTTCGTCCATGGACCGACACAGCTTCTCTATTGACAAAGTGGGACGTCCCAAAGCAGTGTCAAAGAAAAAACGAGGGGTGGTAACAGCATAAAAATAAACTTCACCCCAAACACAAAACAGCACTCCTCCAACGGAGGAGTTGCAACTCTAAACAGCCGCTTGCAAAACCTTGCGGCCAAAAGAGGCATCCGAAGATGCACCTACATCAATTTTGTAGAATTTTGTGAAAGTGTGAGCGGACGACCAAGTCACCGCTTTACATAATTGGGAAACAGACGCTTGATTTCGGAAAGCCCAAGAGGCACCTATTGCCCTGGTCGAATGCGCCGTGACAGGAAAGGGGGGCGCCTGACCCTTTAAGGCGTAAGCCTGGATTACTGTCGGATCCACCTAGAGATGGTGGCCGATGAGACTGCTTGGCCCTTCTTGGGACCAGCCACCGAAACAAACAGTGAGTCTGACTTCCGGAACAGGGAAGTAGCAGATAGGTATACTCTCAAAGCTCGGACAACGTCCAAGGAATGCAACGCCGACTCCTTAGGATTCGACGGCTGAGGACACAAGGATGGAAGTACAATGTCTTCGTTGAGATGAAAAGCCAAAACGACTTTCGGAAGAAAGGAAGGCTGCGGCCGCAGCACCACCTTATCCTTGTGGAAAATCAAATAGGGAGCCTTGCAGGACAAGGCTGCCAGCTCAGAGACTCGTCTAACTGACGTAACAGCCACCAAAAAGACCACTTTCTGAGAAGTGTCAACAGGGGAATATCTCTAATATTCTCAAACGGTGCCTTCTGAAGCACCGAGAGGACCAGGTTCAAGTCCCACGGAAGTAACGGGGGACGGACCGGAGGGGCCACATGTCGGACCCCCTGCACAAATGTACTCACGAGAGGGTGAGTCGCCAGGGGTCGCTGAAAAAAGACAGCCAGGGCAGATATCTGACCCTTAAATCGTACTTAGGGCAAGCCCTTGGTCCACCCCATGCTGTAAAAACAGCAGGATTCTGGAAACCAAATAGGTACGCGGATGCCATTTCATTTCCTCACACATGGAGATGTAGGCCCTCCAAGTGCGGTGATAGACCTTCCTAGAGGACGGTTTTCGAGCACTTCTCATAGTAGAGATTACTGAGTCTGACAGGCCCCGGTCTCTCAGTACCTGGTTCTCAACAGCCATGCCGTTAAAGCCAATGACTGTAAAGCAGGATAGAATATGGGACCTTGCGATAGCAGGTCCTTCCGTAGTGTTAGGCGCCAGGGGACGTCTGCTACCAGACGTACTAGATCGGCGTACCAAGGACGCTGAGGCCAATCTGGAGCGATTAGGATCATTGGAATTCCCTCTGCCTCCACTCTGCGGAGCAGAAGAGGAAGAAGCCTTAAAGGAGCACTAAAGCTTTTTTTTTTTTTTGCTTAAAAATAACAAACATGTTATACTTACCTCCACTGTGCAGCTCGTTTTGCACACAGTGGCCCCGATCCTGGTCTTCTGGGGTCCCTCGGCGGCTGTCTTGGCTCCTCCCCGCAAGGACTCCACACCTTAATGCGAGTGAGCTCGCATGGTGTGGAGTGATTGCGGGCGCGCTCCCGTGATACAGCGGCGGCCATAGCCGCCGACTGTATCACTCGGCCCCGCCCCCCGGCGTGCCGCGTCATTGGATGTGATTGACAGCAGCGCCAGCCAATGGCTGCGCTGCTTTCAATCCATCCAGTGTAGCCAATCGGCGGCCAGGCTGAAAAACGAAGAGGATGACGGGGACGAGCATGGGACTTTCGAGGGGCCAGGTAAGAAAAACGGGGGCTCGGGGGGGGGCGGTATTGTCGAATGTTTTTTCACCTTAATGCATAGGATGCATTAAGGTGAAAAAACATGTAACTTTACTACTCCTTTAAGGGAGGGAAGTCATAGATTAGCCGATACTGACCCCACGATGCTACCAACGCGTCCGTTGCGTCTGCCCATGGGTCTCTTGACCGGGCCACAAATCTCAATACCTTCCGATTGAGTCGGGAAGCCAGAAGATCTACGTCTGGTGTGCCCCATCTTTGGCAGAGGAGTTGGAACACCTCCGGGTGTAAGGACCCTTCTCCCTGGTCCAGCATCTGGCGGCTCAGGTAGTCCGCCTGCCAGTTTTCCACACCCGGAATGTACACGGCCGACAGTGCCGGTACGCTCCTCTCTGCCCACTTCAGGATGCGAGCGATCTCCGATGCTGCAGCTGAGCTTCTTGTTCCTCCTTGATGATTGACATATGCCACTGCTGTGGCGTTGTCTGACTGGATCCTGACTGGACGCCCTTGCAGCCTCTGAGACCATTTGAAGAGGCACAGCCTGATCGCCCGGATTACCAGGACATTGATCGGCAGGAGGGCTTCCTCTGGGGTCCAGCGACCTTGCGCCGACTGAACACCCCAGACTCCCCCCCAACCTGTAAGGCTGGCGTCCGTCGTGATCACTATCCAGTAAACCGGAAGAAATGACTTCCCGGCCATTAGAGCCGGAGCTGTCAGCCACCATACCAGGGATCTCCTGACTATGTGGCTCACTCGGATTTGATAATCCAGAGATGATGGACATCTGTTCCATCTGGACAGAACTTCCTTCTGTAACACTCGAGTGTGGTATTGAGCATATGGAACCTCGAAGGAGGCTACCCTGAGGCCCAACGCTCGCATGCAAAAAACGGAGTGACGACCAATTCCTGGAAGTCAGCTGCCGTACTGCAGCCCGGAGGGTCTGCAACTTCTCCACAGGGAGGAATACCTTTGCCTCTGAAGAATCCAGAATCAACCCCAGGTACCCTAGGCGTTGAGTGGGCACCAATACTGACTTTTGCGTGTTTAGTATCCAACCACAGTCTCGAAGAGTCTGACAGGTAATGGACACGCTTACCTCTAATTCTGAGCTTGAAGGGGCCTTCAGCAGAAGGTCGTCTAAGTAGCCTGTGATAGCGATACCCCGCTGTCTTAGAAGTGCCAGAATTGGAGCGAGCACCTTGGTGAACGTCCTGGGTGCTGAGGCAAGGCCCAACGGGAGGGCCACAAACTGGTAGTGGTCCTTCCCGATAGCAAATCGCAGAAACCTCTGGTGTCTGGAGTATATGGGGACATGCAGGTCTGCGTCCTTGATGTCCAAGGAGGCCAGAAAGTCCCCCGGATGGAGAGCCGTGACTACAGATCGAACCGACTCCATCCGAAAACTTTGTACCTTCACAAAGCAATTGAGGGCTCTGAGATCCAAGCTTGGACGAACCCCCTCCTTCTTCGGCACAATGAACAGATTTGAGTAAAAACCCCGTTCCAGTTCTGGAACTGGAATAACTACCCCGCGTTCCAGTAGACCCTGGACCGCCCCATACAGGGCCTCCTGGCGGGTCGGTAGTAGCTGGAGATTGGAGGTGATGAATCTGTCCGGTGGACAAGAGAGAAACTCTATCTTGTAGCCTGAGGAGATTACTTTGCAAACCCACCTGTCGGAGATTAGTGCTGTCCACTGAGTCGCGAATTTGCGAAGACGTCTCCCCACCCGAGAGCTGGGTGGGGGTGGAACTTCATGCGGACGCAAATTTGTCCGCAGGCTTATTGGGTATGCGGGACCAGGGACACTTTTGTCCTTGGGCAGGCGCTTTATCGGCCTGGGGTCTTTTCCCTGTCGCCCTAGGGGGACGAAAAAACCACTTGCGTGCAGTAAAGGAGGGCCCTTGGCGTGGCCCCTTACCCTTGCTAATTTGGGGAAGCAAAGTGCTTTTACTTCCTGTGGCATCCTTGATGATGTCATCCAGAGAAGCCCCAAAAAGTCTGTCGCCCTTAAAAGGCAGATCCAACAGGGCTTTCTTGGAAGTCTGGTCCGCAGACCAGCCTTTTAGCCAGATCAGGCGGCGTATTGCTACTGCATAAACCGAAGTTTTAGACAGCAGGGGAATAGTATTCATGTCTGACTCGCAGACAAACCGAAGGCCCTGGACCAACAGGTCGGCCAATGTTATCTCATCAGGAGGAGCATCTCGCTCCTTAACCCCTGGAGTAGCAATCTTGCCCATTCAGTAAGTGTGTGAGACACTAGGGCCCCCGCCAATGCCGGGCGTACTGCCGAGCCTACCACTGAGTATAGGTAGCAAGCGAGTGCTTCAGCCTTCTTATCCACAGGGTCCTTGAAAACAGAAGCCCCTTCTACAGGAATTGTGGTGGCTCTATCAAGTCTGGACACCGGAGGGTCCACTATAGGGGGGAGAGGTCCATTTCTTCAGAAAACTCTCCTCAAAAGGGGTACCGTACCGCAAACCTCTTTGGGGCTGTAAAGACCCTCAGTGGGTTCTCCCATTCCTTGTATAAGAGTTTATCAAAAGACACACAAGGGAACACCTTAGCAGTGCGGGCAGGTCTATGAAACCCAAGTGGACCGGAGTCTCTGCTGCTTCTGCAGTATTTTCCAATTTTAGCATATCCCGCACTGCAGTAATAAGGTCAGATACCAAAGCCGTCTCGCGTACTGACCTGGACTTTGAGTCATTCTCACTGTCCGGTCATGGTCTGCAGTCTCTGATGCGTCAGAATCTGGGCCCCGAGCCGTAGCTGGACCTGGTTCTGCACCAGAATTATCCCCAGAAGCTTGCAGGGGATGGGGCGTTTACTACCCCCTGTATTCCCGTGTGCTGCTTCCACCCTGGCAGCAAACGCCTCTAGGATTGCAGTCATAGCGTTCATAGACACCTCAGGGGCACCAGCTGCTAAATCTGGTGTTTCAGGGGAGAAGATATCTGGCTCAGATGCCATGCTGACCACACGCTGACACTCACAGGGCTCCAGGCAAGATATCAATAGGCCACCCTCCTGTGCTGCAGAGAGGCCGGGTCACCCAGAGGACTCACCACCCTGGATAGGTACTGCTATGCTGTGCCTGTGATGCTGTCCCCCCTGCTGCTGTGTCAGTCTGCTTCTTTTATCAGCACTTCCTGTGTGAATTTTCGCGCCAGTGTAATGCACCCTAGAGGCCGGAGGCTCTCGAAAAATGGTTGCCAAAAACGTCTGTATGGAAGATAATGTGGACTCTAAGAAAATGGCCGCCGACAGAAGATAGAGGTCAAGCAGCCATAGCCCACAAAAAGATGGCCGCCGAACGGCAATATCTGCATACAGGGTGGACAAACATGGCCGCCGATCAGCTGATAGGGGCCAGTGGGTGTGGCCGAACCACAGGAAGATGGCCGCCGGGCAGTCACAAGAGGCCAAACTTGGCATGGACCACCTCAAAATGGCCGCCGACAGCATGGAGGAGGAAGGACACAAACACAGGTAAGAAAAAATGACATTTCTTTTAAATGTTAGTTACAGCCAGCCCCGCTCCAGTGGGACCCCCTAGGTGACCCCCAGCACCCAGCAACCTTTAGCTAGAAGCCCAGGGAGGAGGGAAAGGCAGGGAGAGAGGGAAGAAAGGGGCCACAACCACTTACTTGATCTCTCCAGGAATGTCCAGCTAAATCACCCAGCCGAGGCAGGGGAGTTTTACTTACCTATCCTGCATGTATTCTGCTGGAAGACATTCCAAACAGATCATCGTCCGCGCACGGAAGGTGACTGTTGGCCAGGCATGCTGTGATTGGACCCAGAAGGGACGATCATATGTATGCCCTGGAGCATGACGCTCACCGGACAGGCTGCTGCGACTCGGCCGTAAGGTCAGCCGAAGCTGAGCGGTCCGATGCAAGCCTTGGAGCGTAAGCTCACCGGCCAGGCTGCTGCGACTCGGCCGTAAGGTCAGCCGAAGCTGAGCGGTCCGATGCAGGCCCTGGAGCGTAAGCTCACCAGCCAACCGTGGAGCGACGGGCATGTCGTGGAAAACCCAGCGCGTAGCTAGGGTCGGCACACGCTCGATGGCCGAAACTGGGGAGACTACAAGGATCGAGGATCCAGCCTGTCACCCAGTCGGCAGTTGATCGAAGATCGCAGGAAACAACAAATGTAGCAAAAAAAAATTAAAAATATATATATATCTTTTTTCCCCGGACCAATGGGCCCGAAGGGAGCCATGTCCTACTCCTTGCTAGACAGAAAAAAACTGATCTGCGAAGATGCAGACTGAGAGGGTATACCCAGAGGGTCCGCCCCCTGGGCGGTACTGTAGAAGGTGTGATGCAACACTTTTTACAAGTTTTTCTGCCTAGTCACTCCTAATTAACGGATAATACCCACTTTGTCAATAGAGAAGCTGTGTCGGTCCATGGACGAAAGAGTAAGATTGTTTTTCATCTATGTGATAGTATTTTTCAAAGCTCATCGCATATAGCTAAAAATAGCTGTCACTTTTTTAAAAAGGTCCCTAATTCTGTTGTTTTAGCTTTGGGAATTGAGCCTATAATATTCAAACCAATTTATGACAATGGGAAAAATGTATATGTCGCCTGGAGAAACTAATAGTTTCTCAGTTCAATTTCATACACCTGATCTGAGAATCCATGTTAGTCCCTTATTCTTTGTGTTGAAAAATGAATTTGCATTGCAGTTTCTCCACTTTTTGTAAATCACAACCTTAAAGCCCTGTACACACGATCGGTTTTACCGATGAAAACAGTCCGATGGACTTTTTTCATCGGACAAACCGATTGTGTATGGGACCCATCGGTCTTTTTTCCATCAGTTTTAAAAAATAGAACATGTTTTAAATTTTTCCGATGGATCAAAAACTGATAGCAAATTCCGATCATCTATGGGCAAGTCCATCGGATAAAAAAACCCACGCATGCTCAGAATCAAGTCGACGCATGCTCAGAAGCATTGAACTTCATTTTTCTCGGCTCATCTGAGTGTTTTACGTCACTGCGTTTGGAACGGTCGGTTTTTTGACTGATGGTGTGTAGGCAAGACTGATGGAAGTCAGCTTCATTGGATTTCCGATGGACAAAACCATCGGATCAGAATCCATAGGATATCCGATCGTGTGTATGAGGCTTAAGAGTCAGATCCATAAACAGGACAGAGAACGGGAAAGTGGAGATGATATCTGAAGTGTTATACATCAGGGGAAAGCTGGGGCTCTCTATCTTTATGAATTATCTAACAACCTTTTCTCTTCTATAGGTAATGTTGGCATCTCATCCTTCCATTGATCAGCTTCTGGCAGTCAAGGTGGTACAGAAACGGGTCCTAATTGAGGAAGAACCCAGCTGCGTCCAAATCGAGCACCAAGTGCTGGAGATGTGCAAGGATAACCGATTTCTCACTCATGCCTTTGCCACGTTCCAGACAGAAGTAAGTATCTTCACCTTTCTCCACCTGCTTACCAAATACCAAATCCTATTATCCACTATCCTCAAACTTATTACCTTGCTAACTAGGAATAATGGCATGAATACGATTTCATCTTAGCAAAGGAAAAAAATCAATCAGAGTGAGAATCCAGGGTACAAATGATGTCTGTATGAATTGAAACTCAACTTTTTTTTCTCTTTTCTCTTATACAGGATTACATTTTCTTCATCATGGAGTATTTAAGTGGAGGAGAGCTCAGTTCACTGATTAAAGCCAAAGCCCCATTCAATGTGGCCATCATAAGGTAAGAGTTGCTTATGTAGGGGCCTCACCCCATCTCTTTTATCTAGGGGTATGTCACACGACAGGGTGAGATGCGCTACGGCCCATGTCCTCCCCATAGCTGTGGGTGAGGTGAAGGCCAGTACCAGATATTTCCTCGGGCCTGTGTGCTTCTGTCTAGAATCAAGTCCTGCTGCGCCAACACTTCCCTCTGCTCCCATTAACCAGAGTTCCACACACCGATCACAGTCCAACTCTTGTTTTATTGCATATCTCACAATAAACAGTGCTTCAGTAGCCAACTGGTTGCGACTTGATAACATTTTGATACAGGGTATGAGCAGGTCGAGGCACTATCCTAGTTGTCAGCTAAACCACTGCGATCTCGCCAGCGGTTACTATAGCCTTAGCTAGAAAGGACTTAGAACTTGAGAGTCTCTACCAGCGACTCAAGAGAACATAGATAGGAGTACCTTCGCTGCGTTGTGGCCCCTGTCAGGGGAAGATGTCCCTCCAAGGGAGTTACCAGAGGCCCATCCATCACTGGGTTGATGCTGCTCCAGACTCTCCGAATGGGTAACATCCCCGGCCTCCTCACCTCAGACATGGGCCCCATCCACTTCAGGGACCCTCGGACTTCTCCACCCTTGCGGGACCCAGTCGAAGTTACTGGGCCCCAGGCCTCCTGGTTTAGTACCTCACCCCAGGCTGAAGGTGCCTGAAATGGGCTCCAACTCCATTCCGGTCAGGCCTAGGGCGCCTGGGCCGGAACTCCGAACCGCCTGCACCCAGGCCTAAGGTGCCTGGGCGCGCAAAGAGAAGATCCCCGAAGACCTCGTGGTTAGGGCGTCTCCCCCTTTTATCTCCTCCCATCGACACCACGGCAGGTTCCCCGCCCTCGCCGTACCATCTCCAAAAAGGGACAAAAAGGGTAGCACTGTGGTGTTGACTCTACCTTGAGCCTGTGGGTACCCCGCCACCCACCGGCCAAGGAGAATAATACACCACCCAGTCCTCCACGAATACAATAGGTCCAATTCTCATAATTTACACACTTGGGTGTATCCCAACTAATTTTAAGGACCCCGCTACACACTCCCCTCTGTGATTTGACGCTGGTCCCCAGCGTCAGGTGCAAACCCATGTCTCCCATGGAGTGGTGACATAAGCCTGGCCCCAGAGGCTATCCCTAAAAATTTAAATCCTGTTTGTGCCAAGACCTGCTCAAAGGGGAAGGGAAATATAACATAATAAAACTTTTACATAAAACCATGTAACATGTACACATATACAATCCCTCCCTTCACTGTCTAAGAACCACCCCATACTCAGCAGTCTTGATGGATGAATCTCCTGCAGAAGGGAAACAAAAAGAAAACACAACATCCTAACATTTTGTGTTAATTTGGAATGAACGGGTCCATCAGCCGATAGACCCATTCGCTCCAATGAGTAAAGTGATGCGAGTGTGAAAAAAAACAAACAGCCGTTGCACAACACTGCCACTTGGTGACAGTGCCGCGGTAATGACACTTGGTGAAATCTTCATTCTTCCTGCGTTCCTACACTGATTCTACCCCCAAAGTCTCTATCTTTGAACTGTGAAAGAAGAGAGAACAAACAAAAACTGCTCTCATTCCTCCAAAGAGTAGAAAAACAAAACCCAAATAAAAAACCAGGGTACAGTTCAGATGTTCCGGCAATAACACTTCCAGAAAGTTGCAGGAAAGAAAAACAAACAAGTGAGTCTCTCCTCACAAATAGAACCTCGGGTCAGGCAAGAACAAGGGTTTCAGATGTTTACCGAAAACCTCAATCGAATAGTCAGCGTCCTCTCCATCTTTCCTGCAGATGCGCACCTTTTCTGCGTGGATATGGCGGCCCCACATCCAATCTGCAATGCAGTCTCTAAACTTTTTCGACAGGGGTGGCGAACAAGACAAGTACCGCCGGGCATGAGGCACTTTAAGTTTCTCCCAAACAAAGTCGTCATACCACCGCTGTCGCAGAACTTCAACCTCAAAAAACAAGTCTCTGGGAAAGTAAGGATATTCCCATCCGTACTCGTGGGCGACCCTCTGAGAAAAGAGCCGTTGCAATCGGGCTAAAGGAGGCATTGTGGCCCGCTCACCTTCTCCTGGTTGAACGATGGCCTCCGGGTGCCGAGGTACTTTCACTACCTCTGATGGCTTTTCTCTCGGTGCTCGTAGTGATGCTCGCTGTTTCCCCGCCAACAAAACGGGTGATACTGTGGACTGTGGAAGAGCAATTGGAAGACTAGACTCTGGGGCCTCCGCCCGGGACATGCCCCTTTTATCTCCTCCCATCGACACCACGGCAGGTTCCCCGCCCTCGCCGTACCATCTCCGGAAAGGGACAAAAAGGGTAGCACTGTGGTGGTGACTCTACCTTGAGCCTGTGGGTACCCCGCCACCGGCCAAGGAGAATAATACACCACCCAGTCCTCCACGAATACAATAGGTCCAATTCTCATAATTTACACGCTTGGGTGTATCCCAACCAATTTTAAGGACCCCGCTACACTTATTATAAGTATGTTTAGGATGAAAGGGATACCAGTGATGATAGGAATGGACATACATATTTACTTGGATACTGTGTGTCCTTCCATATTGACAATCTCTGAACCAATTATTTTAGCTTCAATAGAGGCTAAAACTTGGTCCTGTCACTGAAAACCTCTTCTCACCATTATATTAATTTAGTATACCATAGAAACAATTTTCATAAAACCAGACAATGTACTGTTGGATAGCGTCGGCCATGTTAAAATAGCTGACTTTGGCATAGCGGAGGCAGGCATGTTCGGATCCAGAACGGTCACTGATGGTGTCGGCACTCCACCATACATGGCCCCAGAGGTTCATCGATGTGAACCCTACAACAAAATAGCTGACTATTTCTCACTTGGATGTATAATCTACGAGATGGCAGTGGGCTCACAGCCATTTCCTGACAGTGAGGAATACGAGACGGTGCACACAAGAGTGTGTATGGATACACCAGTTTACCCACAGAACATAGATCCTGAACTACGAGACCTTATCGAGAGAGTAAGTACTTTTCTATTTATAATGGGAAGAAGAGAGGAAATTGTACACATTAGACAGAACACCTATAGGTGCACTTTACAAAGCTGTCACTCTATAGAGTAACAAAATTCCCATTTATAGCTAGATCTTTGGATATTGCCTGGACATAAAACATTACATAATCCCTGTCCAGAAATCACAATTATGAAAATGAGAAACGGTTGTTCCAAAACATTTTAGTGGCCTATTAGCAGATACTTCACACAAGTTGATGTGGAACAATATATGAATGGAAAGACATAGTACTGAGGATAAAACATTATTAAATAAAGGGACCAGATGAAATTGGTCATTTGTTTATGCCCTTAAACTTATATATTTGTTTTTTTACAGCTCTTATGCAAAGATCAAGTGATGCGTGAACAGCTGACAGGAAACCTTTGCAACCATCCATTCTTCAGCACAGTTGATTGGTCAGAGTTAGAGACTGGAAAGCTATCACCACTATTTGGGATGGAACCAGTAAGTATATAAATCTAAGCAGAATCTGTAGTGTGCTACATTATTATGGCCTTTAGCCCTGGTTCACACCAGTGCGGCTTTGAAATCCCACTACTGAAGCACGATTTCAAAGCCACACATCAGTGCGATTTGCGCTGCCGATTTCACTGAGGTTTGCGACTTCAATTAACAAAAATCTATGCAGGTCGCAATGAAGTCGGTAAAAAGTAGTGCAGGAATCTTTTTCATAATTACTGCGACATGAGTTATGGCAATATGAACGGTTTCATTGCGGACAATGTGGTGCGACTTGTCATGGAATTTGGAAACGTCAAATCACATGACAAGTCGCACCGGTGTGAACGGGGGCCAATTGTTATAAGGAACTACATTAGTGAGAAGTTTGAGCTATATCAAACATATTTAATAGCTAATCGATAATATTAATGTACTATAATGACTGAAGCAAAAATGTCTGTTTGGGGCAGATATGCTCTTTCCTGACACTTTTGGGGATGTAGACTGATGTTACTTTACACTATTATGTAATTTACAGTCATGGGATGATATGGCATCCCAGGGCTTTTACATCTTGACGAATAAAGCTGATCAATGTTTTCTCTTTGTAGGGTTCAGCAATTGATACCAATGATTTCATCTCAGTGGCTGACTTTATGATGGACTCTGAAGCCCTGAAGCCACCAATTCCATGACAATACAGTTTGTGAAGTCCACCATTAACTGTAATTCCAGGGAGATCCCTACAATTTCATCTCGGTGGGCGACATTATGAAGGGCTGTCAAGCCCTGAACCTACTCTCTGCATTTACAGAGACTCAATGATAGATCCCCACGATAACATCTCGGTGGGTGACATCATGAAGGGTTGTCAAGGAGACGGGACTTTATCCACATATGACTTATTCATATACCATATAGTTACTTTGGAAGGATTGGGAAGTTATCACCAGGACTTATTTGGGACTGCCTCTCCTTACTAGTACAGTTCACTCATTCACTGAGTGTGTGTTTTCATTTATCCCATCCATTTCACTTTTCCCATTCATGGATTTGTTTGTGGATTATTATTATGTCTAAGTGGTTTGCTTTTATCACGTGTTGCATACCTTGACCATTTGGATATTGGTTCTATATGTCACATTTTTGTCTATTATTCACTGTGTTACATATTTTTCTGATTATCATTGATCAGTCTTTTATTAGTGTAATATCATTTGTGTCACTGTGCACATTGCACATCACTGCTAGTTAGTCCAGTACTAGCTTATTACTCACCCACTTCGTCTCCCAGTCTCTCCCTCTTCCCCTCCCCTTCCCCCTCCTCTCCACACCTCCACACCCTACCCTTTCTTGCCACATCCCCTCCGAGCTTAATTTTTTCTCTCCCTTCCCATCATTCTATTTTTACACACTACAGCGCAGTCACCATCACGTTTTATATATATTTTATTGTTCACTTGGACCAGACCCTCCGGTGACTGCTGCAGTATCCCATCCGTTCCCCTTACACCTCTCATCTGTGCCACTACTTAGCTAGCGCAAGGGTTTTCTTGTTTTATATTCAAGTCCTGAACCTACTCTCTGCATTTACAGAGACCCAATGATAGATCCCCATGATAACATCTCAGTGGGTACACATGACCCGCTCGGGCCGCTCCCAGCCATGGAGTCCCGGCTGGGCGGCGGGTGGAGGAGGAGGCGGTGACAGCCCAGCTGGCATGCAGGTTCGAAGATGCCAACGCCCGCCGGACTGCCTGTGCCTGCTAAGCCCGACTCCCTTGCTCCACTGCTACTTCTATTTGTGCGGCTCAGGTGGGGCCCCAAGTGAGCCTGATGGGGCCCCAAGTGAACCTCCAGAGCTCTCTGTGGGGGATGGTCCCTCCTCCTCTGCTCTCCACACACTGACACCCACATCTCCACTCACCTGCCACCGAGGGTGGGGCTCCAATTGCCCACACTCCCCCACACACAGGGCCAAACCAGGAAATATTCAATTGCCTATCAGGGGATCAGGAAGGAATTTTTTCCCCAGCTGGAGCTCATTGGATCATGTTTTGCTGGGGTTTTTCACCTTCCTCTGGATCAACTGCCTCACAACCCAATACACCCACTCATCTACCACCAAGAGGGGACGCTACCACCCTGGGTATGGGGTGAGTGTGGCCAGTGGAACTTCCCCCCAAGTTTCATCTGCCCTCATTCCCCCATGCCCAGCGTACTGGTAATACCCCCTGCCCCCACTTTCATGTACTCATCTACCACCAAGAGGGGACGCTACCACCCTGGGTATAGGGTGAGTGTGGCCAGTGGAACTTCCCCCCAAGTTTCATCTGCCCTCACTCCCCCATGCCCAGCGTACTCGTAATACCCCCTGCCCTTACCTACATGCACTCATCTACCACCAAGAGGGGACGCTACCACCCTGGGTATGGAGTGTGTTGCCAGTGGAACTTCCCCCCAAGTTTCATCTGCCCTCACTCCCCTATGCCCAGCGTACTGGTAATACCTCCTGCCCCCACCTACATGCACTCATCTACCACCAAGAGGGGACGCTACCACCCTGGGTATGGGGTGAGTGTGGCCAGTGGAACTTCCCCCCAAGTTTCATCTGCCCTCACTCCCCCATGCCCAGCATAATGGTACTACCCCCTGGCCCCACCTACATACACTCATCTACCACCAATAGGGTCCACAGAAAACGGTGTGCCTTGCCGTGGCTCTGTGGCTTACGCATGTATTTGTAAACTAAACCCCTGTCTTTAACACTTACTGCTTGACAGGTCAATTCAGTTGGTTGCAGGCTGGTCGGTAAGTTGAGCATGGAAATGTCTTTGTTATTTTTATGTGTTTGCCTTTCCAATGCTCCTTGCTGCAGTGATAAGTTGCAGGTGAGGGCAGTAACCACTTTTTTGTACCACCAAGGGTGGCAATGCCTCTTAGGCTCAGCTACACCCACTCATCTACCACTCTTCTACCACGAAGAGTGGCAATGCCTTTTACTGTATAGTGTTTTCTACATTTGCAATATAGTCCCATCTGTGGGATTTTTTACTGGATATTGTAATAAAATTTGACTACTTTTACTTAACAATACTTGTTGGAGTGGTACTGTTACATTTCTATATAACTGTGTTCTTTAGGGCGCTTGTTTTATGTGAACAGATGGGGGTGGGGATTCCATTCGGTTTTTCCGATCCACCCACTGGCTGATTGAAAAAAAAAAAACACTCTTCTATGGCCAACCTTAGGGACTTTAGCAGCACATAGATTATGCAATTTTCTTTCCGTCCACAATGGGTGGACGGAAAAGAAAATTGCTCGATTTCCCACATCAACACAGATGATGGAATCCCTCCCATAGTGCTATTGTGTTTTGCCAGTGGGGAGCTTTCCCTGCTGGCAGAACAGAATGATCACTGCCAGTGGCTATAGCTGCCAGCAGTGATCGCCTGAAAAAATCCCACAGGCTGGTTGTACTGAAGTCAATCAATTTCAGTACAACCAGCCTGCCCATGGATAGATTGAATCTTAGGCCTATCCCTGCTGAACCAGCCAAGGTTCAATCCTTCTGTGGCCGGCTATGGATTGTAAGATCCAAGAGGGCTGATATGAATGTGTAAATTGTCGGCATTATAGAAATACCTGTGATAAATAAATGCATTTATTTAACCACTTGCCGACCATTCGCCGCAGTTTTACTGCGGCAGAATGGCACGGCTGGGCGAAACTACGTTATGTTACGTCGCTTCGCCTTTTGGCCACTAGGGGCGCACGCAGTGGCGGCCCGTCCATAGGGGGCGCCCGGGCGCCGCCCCCCTCCTGTGGTCACCCAAAAAAAAAAACGGGCCCTTTAAGAGTTTTTTTTTTTTTAAATGTCCTTTTTTTTTTACACACATGGTGGTGCGTCCATAGTGGGCGCAGAAGCGCCGCCCCCGCTCGCTTCTGCGCCCGGCCGTCACTCACAATACATAGGTTCATGCATTGCATGAACCTATGTATTGCTGCCGCCCACTATTCAGATGGCCGGCCCCTTGAGCGCCGGCCATCTGAATAACAGCGTCTGGTTGGCCTTTAGGGCTGAGGGCCTGAGGGCTGTAATCGGCTTCTAAATATCTAACGAGAGGACGCACGGGGGGTGCGTTCCCTGGCCAATCAGGTTCACCGGGTCTGGTTACCGGTAACCTGATTGGCTGAAGCGACATTGAGGGCGGGAGAAGACATCGAGGACGGAAGAAGGACGGCGCTGACCCGAGGAAGGTAAGTGCAGGGCTGGGGGGGACAAACTGGCTGCATTTGGGGGACAAACTGGCTGCATTTGGGGGACAAGCTGGCTGTATTATTGGGGATAAACTGGCTGTATATTGGGGACAAACTGGCTGTATATTGGGGACAAACTGGCTGCATTTTGGGGGACAAACTGGATGTATATTGGGGGACAAACTGGCTGTATTATGGGGGACAAACTGTCTGTATTATGGGGGACAAACTGGCTGTATCTTGGGGGACAAACTGGCTGTATATTGGGGACAACTGGCTGTATATTGGGGACAAACTGGCTGTATTATGGGGGACAAACTGGCTGTATATTGGGGACAAACTGGCTGTATTATGGGGGTCAAACTGGCTGTATATTGGGGAAAAACTGGCTGCATTTGGGGGACAAACTGGCTGTATATGGGGGACAAACTGGCTGCATTTGGGGGACAAACTGGCTGCATTTGGGGGACAAACTGGCTGTATTATGGGGGACAAACTGGCTGTATATTGGGGGGAAACTGGCTGTATTATGGGGGACAAACTGGCTGTATTATGGGGGACAAACTGGCTGTATTATGGGGGACAAACTGGCTGTATATTGGGGGACAAACTGGCTGTATATGGGGGAAAAACTGGCTGTATATTGGGGGACAAACTGGCTATATATTGGGGACAAACTGGCTGTATTATGGGGGACAAACTGGCTGTATATGGGGGGGAAACTGGCTGTATTATTGGGGACAAACTGGCTGTATATGGGGGACAAACTGGCTGCATATGGGGGACAAACTGGCTGTATTATGGGGGACAAACTGGCTGTATATTGGGGGGAAACTGGCTGTATTATGGGGGACAAACTGGCTGTATATTGGGGTCAAACTGGCTGTATATTGGGGGACAAACTGGCTGTATATTGGGGACAAACTGGCTGTATATTGGGGACAAACTGGCTGTATATGGGGGACAAACTGGCTGTATATGGGGGAAAAACTGGCTGTATATTGGGGACAAACTGGCTGCATTTGGGGGACAAACTGGCTGTATATTGGGGACAAACTGGCTGTATATTGGGGACAAACTGGCTGTATATGGGGGACAAACTGGCTGTATATGGGGGACAAACTGGCTGTATATTGGGGACAAACTGGCTGTATATTGGGGACAAACTGGCTGCATTTGGGGGACAAACTGGCTGTATTATGGGGGACAAACTGGCTGTATATTGGGGGGAAACTGGCTGTATTATGGGGGACAAACTGGCTGTATTATGGGGGACAAACTGGCTGTATTATGGGGGACAAACTGGCTGTATATTGGGGACAAACTGGCTGTATTATGGGGGACAAACTGGCTGTATATTGGGGACAAACTGGCTGTATATTGGGGGACAAACTGGCTATATATTGGGGACAAACTGGCTGTATTATGGGGGACAAACTGGCTGTATATTGGGGGGAAACTGGCTGTATTATTGGGGACAAACTGGCTGTATTATGGGGGACGAACTGGCTGTATATGGGGGACAAACTGGCTGTATATGGGGGACAAACTGGCTGTATATTGGGGACAAACTGGCTGCATTTGGGGGACAAACTGGTTGCATTTGGGGGACAAACTGGCTGTATATTAGGGACAAACTGGCTGTATATGGGGGACAAACTGGCTGTATATTGGGGGAAACTGGCTGTATTATGGGGGACAAACTGGCTGTATATTGGGGAAAAACTGGCTGCATTTGGGGGACAAACTGGCTGTATATCGAGGACAAACTGGCTGCATTTGGGGGACAAACTGGTTGCATTTGGGGGACAAACTGGCTGTATTATGGGGGACAAACTGGCTGTATTATGGGGGACAAACTGGCTGTATATTGGGGGGAAACTGGCTGTATTATGGGGGACAAACTGGCTGTATTATGGGGGACAAACTGGCTGTATTATGGGGGACAAACTGGTTGTATATTGAGGGACAAACTTGCTGTATATGGGGAAAAAACTGGCTGTATATTGGGGGACAAACTGGCTATATATTGGGGACAAACTGGCTGTATTATGGGGGACAAACTGGCTGTATATTGGGACAAACTGGCTGTATTATTGGGGACAAACTGGCTGTATTATGGGGGTCAAACTGGCTGTATATGGGGGACAAACTGGCTGTATATGGGGGACAAACTGGCTGTATTTTGGGGGACAAACTGGCTGTATATTGGGGGGAAACTGGCTGTATTATGGGGGACAAACTGGCTGTATTATGGGGGACAAACTGGCTGTATATTGGGGGACAAACTGGCTGTATATTGGGGGACAAACTGGCTGTATATTGGGGGACAAACTGGCTGTATATTGGGGACAAACTGGCTGTATATTGGGGACAAACTGGCTGTATTATGGGGGACAAACTGGCTGTATTATGGGGGACAAACTGGCTGTATATTGGGGGACAAACTGGCTGTATATGGGGGACAAAATGGCTGTATATGGGGGACAAACTGGCTGTATATTGGGGACAAATGGGCTGCATTTGGGGGACAAAGTGGATGTATATTGGGGGCAAACTGGCTGTATATGGGGGACAAACTGGCTGTATATGGAGGACAAACTGGCTGTATATGGGGGACAAACTGGCTGTATATTGGGGACAAACTGGCTGCATTTGGGGGACAAACTGGCTGCATTTGGGGGACAAACTGGCTGCATTTGGGGGACAAACTGGCTGTATTATGGGGGACAAACTGGCTGTATTATGGGGACAAACTGGCTGTATATTGGGGGGAAACTGGCTGTATTATGGGGACAAACTGGCTGTATTATGGGGGAAAAACTGGCTGTATATTGGGGGGGAACTGGCTGTATTATTGGGGACAAACTGGCTGTATTATGGGGGACAAACTGGCTGTATATGGGGGACAAACTGGCTGTATATGGGGGACAAACTGGCTGTATATTGGGGACAAACTGGCTGTATATTGGGGACAAACTGGCTGTATATTGGGGACAAACTGGCTGCATTTGGGGGACAAACTGGTTGCATTTGGGGGACAAACTGGCTGTATATTGGGGACAAACTGGCTGTATATTGGGGGCAAACTGGCTGTATATGGGGGACAAACTGGCTGTATATGGGGGACAAACTGGCTGTATATTGGGGACAAACGGGCTGCATTTGGGGGACAAAGTGGCTGTATATTGGGGGCAAACTGGCTGTATATGGGGGACAAACTGGCTGTATATGGGGGACAAACTGGCTGTATATTGGGGACAAACGGGCTGCATTTGGGGGACAAACTGGCTGTATTATGAGGGACAAACTGGCTGTATTATTGGGGACAATCTGGCTGTATATTGGGGACAAACTGGCTGTTTTATGGGGGACAAACTGGCTGTATATGGGGGACAAACTGGCTGTATATGGGGGACAAACTGGCTGTATATTGGGGACAAACTGGTTGTTTTATGGGGGACAAACTGGCTGTATATGGGGGACAAACTGGCTGTATATTGGGGACAAACTGGCTGTTTTATGGGGGACAAACTGGCTGTATTATTGGGGACAAACTGGCTGTATTATGGGGGACAATCTGGCTGTATATTGGGGGGAAACTGGCTGTATTATGGGGGACAAACTGGCTGTATATGGGGGACAAACTGGCTGTATATTGGGGGACAAACTGGCTGTATATTGGGGACAAACTGGCTGTATATTGGGGACAAACTGGCTGTATTATGGGGGACAAACTGGCTGTATTATGGGGGACAAACTGGCTGTATATTGGGGGACAAACTGGCTGTATATGGGGGACAAACTGGCTGTATATGGGGGACAAACTGGTTGTATATTGGGGACAAACTGGCTGCATTTGGGGGACAAACTGGCTGTATATTGGGGACAAACTGGCTGTATATTGGGGACAAGCTGGCTGTATATGGGGACAAACTGGCTGTATATGGGGGACAAACTGGCTGTATATTGGGGACAAACTGGCTGCATTTGGGGGACAAACTGGCTGCATTTGGGGGACAAACTGGCTGCATTTGGGGGACAAACTGGCTGTATTATGGGGGACAAACTGGCTGTATTATGGGGGACAAACTGGCTGTATATTGGGGGGAAACTGGCTGTATTATGGGGGACAAACTGGCTGTATTATGGGGGACAAACTGGCTGTATATTGGGGGGGAACTGGCTGTATTATTGGGGACAAACTGGCTGTATTATGGGGGACAAACTGGCTGTATATGGGGGACAAACTGGCTGTATATGGGGGACAAATTGGCTGTATATTGGGGACAAACTGGCTGTATTATTGGGGACAATCTGGCTGTATATTGGGGACAATCTGGCTGTATATTGGGGACAAACTGGCTGTTTTATGGGGGACAAACTGGCTGTATATGGGGGACAAACTGGCTGTATATGGGGGACAAACTGGCTGTATATTGGGGACAAACTGGCTGTTTTATGGGGGACAAACTGGCTGTATATGGGGACAAACTGGCTGGATATTGGGGACAAACTGGCTGTATTATTGGGGACAAACTGGCTGTATTATGGGGGACAATCTGACTGTATATTGGGGACAAACTGGCTGTATTATGGGGGACAAACTGGCTGTATATGGGGGACAAACTGGCTGTATTTTGGGGGACAAACTGGCTGTATAATGGGGACAAACTGGCTGTATATTGGGGACAAACTGGCTGTATATTGGGGGACAAACTGGCTGTATTATGGGGACAAACTGGCTGTATAATGGGGACAAACTGGCTGTATTTTGGGGGGAAACTGGCTGTATATGGGGGGAAACGGGCTGCATTTGGGGACAAACTAGTGGCGTTTGGGCACAGTGGCTGTGTTTAATGGGCACAGTGGCGGAATTTTTATTTATTTTTTCAGTTTGTTTGCGCCCCCCCCAAAAAAATTTGAGCACCAGCCGCCACTGGGCGCACGGCTCATCCCCGGAGCCAATGCTAGTGCCCGGCGGGCTTGATGATCGCCGGGCAAATGCCATCGCTCTTGACAGAGCGAGAACCGGGATCTGTCTATGTAAACACACAGAACCCTGTTCTCTCAGGGGAGAAGAGACTGATCGTGTGTTCATACAAAGTATGAACACCGATCTCTCTCTTCCCCTAGTAAGTCCCATCCCCCTACAGTTAGAACACAGTGAGGGGACACAGTTAACCCCTTGATCTCCCCCTAGTGTTAACCCTTTCCCTGCCAGTGACATTTATACAGTAATCAGTGCATTTTTATAGCACTAATCGCTGTACAAATGGGAATGGTCCCAAAAATAGGTCAAAAGTCTCCAACTTGTCCGCCGCAATATCGCAGTCCCAATAAAAATCGCAGATCGCCGCCATTACTAGTTAGGGATGAGCTTCGTGTTCGAGTCGAACATACGTTCGACTCGAACATCGGCTGTTCGATCGTTCGACGAAGATCGAACGATCTGGGCCGTTCGCGCCAAATTCGAGTGACGCGAACGGCCCACAATGCACTACGCCATCGCAGTGTCATCCAGGCGCTGTGATTGGCCAAGCATGCACTGTGACCCCGCATGCTTGGCCAATCACAGCGCCAGCAGCGAGGAGAGCAATGATTGGCCACAGGCAGGATGCCTGTGGCCAATTATTGCTGAGGGTGTTTAGTACACGCCCCACACTATAAAAGGCCGCCAGCACGGCGGCCTAGTGTAGTGTGTTCCGGAGCAGGGATAGAGCAGCATAGGCAGGGACAGTGACTTTTATTTCTTTCTTGCTTAACCTGGATTCCTTTAGTTTAGGGAAAGAGAAGGATAGGTAGGGAGAGTGTCAGTGTGTTTTGTGCTTGTGCTATAGCGTGCTTAAAAAAAACATTTTTTCTAGGGACAGAAAACTGTAGGTAGGGAGAGTGTCAGTTTCTTTCACTGTGCAAGTCCTTGTTTCCAGGGACCTGGAAGGACAGTGAGTGAATTCTCCTTGTGCTATATTGTGCTTAAAAAAAACATTTTTTCTAGGGACAGAAAACTGTAGGTAGAGAGAGTGTCAGTTTCTTTCACTGTGCAAGTCCTTGTTTCTAGGGACCTGGAAGGACAGTGAGTGAATTCTCCTTGTGCTATATTGTGCTTAAAAAAACATTTTTTCTAGGGACAGAAAACTGTAGGTAGGGAGAGTGTCAGTTTCTTTCACTGTGCAAGTCCTTGTTTCTAGGGACCTGGAAGGACAGTGAGTGAATTCTCCTTGTGCTATATTGTGCTTAAAAAAAACATTTTTTCTAGGGACAGAAAACTGTAGGTAGGGAGAGTGTCAGTTTCTTTCACTGTGCAAGTCCTTGTTTCCAGGGACCTGGAAGGACAGTGAGTGAATTCTCCTTGTGCTATATTGTGCTTAAAAAAAACATTTTTTCTAGGGACAGAAAACTGTAGGTAGGGAGAGTGTCAGTTTCTTTCACTGTGCAAGTCCTTGTTTCCAGGGACCTGGAAGGACAGTGAGTGAATTCTCCTTGTGCTATATTGTGCTTAAAAAAAACATTTTTTCTAGGGACAGAAAACTGTAGGTAGGGAGAGTGTCAGTTTCTTTCACTGTGCAAGTCCTTGTTTCTAGGGACCTGGAAGGACAGTGAGTGAATTCTCCTTGTGCTATATTGTGCTTAAAAAAAACATTTTTTCTAGGGACAGAAAACTGTAGGTAGGGAGAGTGTCAGTTTCTTTCACTGTGCAAGTCCTTGTTTCCAGGGACCTGGAAGGACAGTGAGTGAATTCTCCTTGTGCTATATTGTGCTTAAAAAAAAACATTTTTTCTAGGGACAGAAAACTGTAGGTAGGGAGAGTGTCAGTTTCTTTCACTGTGCAAGTCCTTGTTTCCAGGGACCTGGAAGGACAGTGAGTGAATTCTCCTTGTGCTATATTGTGCTTAAAAAAAACATTTTTTCTAGGGACAGAAAACTGTAGGTAGGGAGAGTGTCAGTTTCTTTCACTGTGCAAGTCCTTGTTTCCAGGGACCTGGAAGGACAGTGAGTGAATTCTCCTTGTGCTATATTGTGCTTAAAAAAAACATTTTTTCTAGGGACAGAAAACTGTAGGTAGGGAGAGTGTCAGTTTCTTTCACTGTGCAAGTCCTTGTTTCTAGGGACCTGGAAGGACAGTGAGTGAATTCTCCTTGTGCTATATTGTGCTTAAAAAAACATTTTTTCTAGGGACAGAAAACTGTAGGTAGGGAGAGTGTCAGTTTCTTTCACTGTGCAAGTCCTTGTTTCTAGGGACCTGGAAGGACAGTGAGTGAATTCTCCTTGTGCTATATTGTGCTTAAAAAAATTTTTTTTCTAGGGACAGAAAACTGTAGGTAGGGAGAGTGTCAGTTTCTTTCACTGTTCAAGTCCTTGTTTCCAGGGACCTGGAAGGACAGTGAGTGAATTCTCCTTGTGCTATATTGTGCTTAAAAAAACATTTTTTCTAGGGACAGAAAACTGTAGGTAGGGAGAGTGTCAGTTTCTTTCACTGTGCAAGTCCTTGTTTCTAGGGACCTGGAAGGACAGTGAGTGAATTCTCCTTGTGCTATATTGTGCTTAAAAAAAACATTTTTTCTAGGGACAGAAAACTGTAGGTAGGGAGAGTGTCAGTTTCTTTCACTGTGCAAGTCCTTGTTTCCAGGGACCTGGAAGGACAGTGAGTGAATTCTCCTTGTGCTATATTGTGCTTAAAAAAAACATTTTTTCTAGGGACAGAAAACTGTAGGTAGGGAGAGTGTCAGTTTCTTTCACTGTGCAAGTCCTTGTTTCCAGGGACCTGGAAGGACAGTGAGTGAATTCTCCTTGTGCTATATTGTGCTTAAAAAAAACATTTTTTCTAGGGACAGAAAACTGTAGGTAGGGAGAGTGTCAGTTTCTTTCACTGTGCAAGTCCTTGTTTCTAGGGACCTGGAAGGACAGTGAGTGAATTCTCCTTGTGCTATATTGTGCTTAAAAAAAACATTTTTTCTAGGGACAGAAAACTGTAGGTAGGGAGAGTGTCAGTTTCTTTCACTGTGCAAGTCCTTGTTTCTAGGGACCTGGAAGGACAGTGAGTGAATTCTCCTTGTGCTATATTGTGCTTAAAAAAAACATTTTTTCTAGGGACAGAAAACTGTAGGTAGGGAGAGTGTCAGTTTCTTTCACTGTGCAAGTCCTTGTTTCCAGGGACCTGGAAGGACAGTGAGTGAATTCTCCTTGTGCTATATTGTGCTTAAAAAAACCATTTTTTCTAGGGACAGAAAACTGTAGGTAGGGAGAGTGTCAGTTTCTTTCACTGTGCAAGTCCTTGTTTCTAGGGACCTGGAAGGACAGTGAGTGAATTCTCCTTGTGCTATATTGTGCTTAAAAAAAACATTTTTTCTAGGGACAGAAAACTGTAGGTAGGGAGAGTGTCAGTTTCTTTCACTGTGCAAGTCCTTGTTTCCAGGGACCTGGAAGGACAGTGAGTGAATTCTCCTTGTGCTATATTGTGCTTAAAAAAACTTTTTTTCTAGGGACAGAAAACTGTAGGTAGGGAGAGTGTCAGTTTCTTTCACTGTGCAAGTCCTTGTTTCTAGGGACCTGGAAGGACAGTGAGTGAATTCTCCTTGTGCTATATTGTGCTTAAAAAAAACATTTTTTCTAGGGACAGAAAACTGTAGGTAGGGAGAGTGTCAGTTTCTTTCACTGTGCAAGTCCTTGTTTCCAGGGACCTGGAAGGACAGTGAGTGAATTCTCCTTGTGCTATATTGTGCTTAAAAAAAACATTTTTTCTAGGGACAGAAAACTGTAGGTAGGGAGAGTGTCAGTTTCTTTCACTGTGCAAGTCCTTGTTTCCAGGGACCTGGAAGGACAGTGAGTGAATTCTCCTTGTGCTATATTGTGCTTAAAAAAACATTTTTTCTAGGGACAGAAAACTGTAGGTAGGGAGAGTGTCAGTTTCTTTCACTGTGCAAGTCCTTGTTTCTAGGGACCTGGAAGGACAGTGAGTGAATTCTCCTTGTGCTATATTGTGCTTAAAAAAAACATTTTTTCTAGGGACAGAAAACTGTAGGTAGGGAGAGTGTCAGTTTCTTTCACTGTGCAAGTCCTTGTTTCTAGGGACCTGGAAGGACAGTGAGTGAATTCTCCTTGTGCTATATTGTGCTTACAAAAAACATTTTTTCTAGGGACAGAAAACTGTAGGTAGGGAGAGTGTCAGTTTCTTTCACTGTGCAAGTCCTTGTTTCCAGGGACCTGGAAGGACAGTGAGTGAATTCTCCTTGTGCTATATTGTGCTTAAAAAAAACATTTTTTCTAGGGACAGAAAACTGTAGGTAGGGAGAGTGTCAGTTTCTTTCACTGTGCAAGTCCTTGTTTCCAGGGACCTGGAAGGACAGTGAGTGAATTCTCCTTGTGCTATATTGTGCTTAAAAAAAACATTTTTTCTAGGGACAGAAAACTGTAGGTAGGGAGAGTGTCAGTTTCTTTCACTGTGCAAGTCCTTGTTTCCAGGGACCTGGAAGGACAGTGAGTGAATTCTCCTTGTGCTATATTGTGCTTAAAAAAAACATTTTTTCTAGGGACAGAAAACTGTAGGTAGGGAGAGTGTCAGTTTCTTTCACTGTGCAAGTCCTTGTTTCCAGGGACCTGGAAGGACAGTGAGTGAATTCTCCTTGTGCTATATTGTGCTTAAAAAAACATTTTTTCTAGGGACAGAAAACTGTAGGTAGGGAGAGTGTCAGTTTCTTTCACTGTGCAAGTCCTTGTTTCTAGGGACCTGGAAGGACAGTGAGTGAATTCTCCTTGTGCTATATTGTGCTTAAAAAAAACATTTTTTCTAGGGACAGAAAACTGTAGGTAGGGAGAGTGTCAGTTTCTTTCACTGTGCAAGTCCTTGTTTCTAGGGACCTGGAAGGACAGTGAGTGAATTCTCCTTGTGCTATATTGTGCTTAAAAAAAACATTTTTTCTAGGGACAGAAAACTGTAGGTAGGGAGAGTGTCAGTTTCTTTCACTGTGCAAGTCCTTGTTTCCAGGGACCTGGAAGGACAGTGAGTGAATTCTCCTTGTGCTATATTGTGCTTAAAAAAAACATTTTTTCTAGGGACAGAAAACTGTAGGTAGGGAGAGTGTCAGTTTCTTTCACTGTGCAAGTCCTTGTTTCCAGGGACCTGGAAGGACAGTGAGTGAATTCTCCTTGTGCTATATTGTGCTTAAAAAAAACATTTTTTCTAGGGACAGAAAACTGTAGGTAGTGTGACAGCAGGAAGGTAAAGTCACCTGGTTGCATCCAGGGGGGTAGATATATTTCGCCCAGATTCAGGCTTTACGCCGACTTATACAACTAGGTGGAGAGTTGTATAAGCCCAGCTGGGGCTAGTGGGCTCATGGATGACTCATACCTCTAGGGAGAGTGTGGGGCGTCGTGCAGACAGGGAGTTGATGAGACCAGCTGAAGCTTGTCAGCTCATTTAGGCCTCTATAAGAACTCCCAGCTTCATTAGATGTTAGCTCATGCCTGGACCCAGACCTGTGTGGACTGTCTAGGGAGAGTGAACCCCTGTGCGGTGAGACAAAGCCTGTGTGGCTATTTGCTTGGACATTTAAAACCAGGGACTTAGGGACTAGGACAGCACTAGGCTGATCCCAGTTGTTAGTTAGGAAACCTGTATGTTTAGTCAGAGGTCAAGTTGACCAGGATTTATTTTGTTTATGTTTCTTTTGCTTTGCTGTGTTTTGTCACTGTAAATAGAAAATAAACCGCACCTTTTTGATTTTGAAAACCACAACCTCCGTTTGCTGGGCCTGTTTTTGTGTGGGGAGCCCATCCCGGGGGTCACACACACCCGCTGCCGAGCTAACCCCCTCACAGTAGGGAGAGTGTCAGTTTCTTTCACTGTGCAAGTCCTTGTTTCCAGGGACCTGGAAGGACAGTGAGTGAATTCTCCTTGTGCTATATTGTGCTTAAAAAAAACATTTTTTCTAGGGACAGAAAACTGTAGGTAGGGAGAGTGTCAGTTTCTTTCACTGTGCAAGTCCTTGTTTCTAGGGACCTGGAAGGACAGTGAGTGAATTCTCCTTGTGCTATATTGTGCTTAAAAAAAACATTTTTTCTAGGGACAGAAAACTGTAGGTAGGGAGAGTGTCAGTTTCTTTCACTGTGCAAGTCCTTGTTTCTAGGGACCTGGAAGGACAGTGAGTGAATTCTCCTTGTGCTATATTGTGCTTAAAAAAAACATTTTTTCTAGGGACAGAAAACTGTAGGTAGGGAGAGTGTCAGTTTCTTTCACTGTGCAAGTCCTTGTTTCCAGGGACCTGGAAGGACAGTGAGTGAATTCTCCTTGTGCTATATTGTGCTTAAAAAAAACATTTTTTCTAGGGACAGAAAACTGTAGGTAGGGAGAGTGTCAGTTTCTTTCACTGTGCAAGTCCTTGTTTCCAGGGACCTGGAAGGACAGTGAGTGAATTCTCCTTGTGCTATATTGTGCTTAAAAAAAACATTTTTTCTAGGGACAGAAAACTGTAGGTAGGGAGAGTGTCAGTTTCTTTCACTGTGCAAGTCCTTGTTTCTAGGGACCTGGAAGGACAGTGAGTGAATTCTCCTTGTGCTATATTGTGCTTAAAAAAAACATTTTTTCTAGGGACAGAAAACTGTAGGTAGGGAGAGTGTCAGTTTCTTTCACTGTGCAAGTCCTTGTTTCTAGGGACCTGGAAGGACAGTGAGTGAATTCTCCTTGTGCTATATTGTGCTTAAAAAAAACATTTTTTCTAGGGACAGAAAACTGTAGGTAGGGAGAGTGTCAGTTTCTTTCACTGTGCAAGTCCTTGTTTCTAGGGACCTGGAAGGACAGTGAGTGAATTCTCCTTGTGCTATATTGTGCTTAAAAAAAACATTTTTTCTAGGGACAGAAAACTGTAGGTAGGGAGAGTGTCAGTTTCTTTCACTGTGCAAGTCCTTGTTTCTAGGGACCTGGAAGGACAGTGAGTGAATTCTCCTTGTGCTATATTGTGCTTAAAAAAAACATTTTTTCTAGGGACAGAAAACTGTAGGTAGGGAGAGTGTCAGTTTCTTTCACTGTGCAAGTCCTTGTTTCCAGGGACCTGGAAGGACAGTGAGTGAATTCTCCTTGTGCTATATTGTGCTTAAAAAAAACATTTTTTCTAGGGACAGAAAACTGTAGGTAGGGAGAGTGTCAGTTTCTTTCACTGTGCAAGTCCTTGTTTCTAGGGACCTGGAAGGACAGTGAGTGAATTCTCCTTGTGCTATATTGTGCTTAAAAAAAACATTTTTTCTAGGGACAGAAAACTGTAGGTAGGGAGAGTGTCAGTTTCTTTCACTGTGCAAGTCCTTGTTTCCAGGGACCTGGAAGGACAGTGAGTGAATTCTCCTTGTGCTATATTGTGCTTAAAAAAAACATTTTTTCTAGGGACAGAAAACTGTAGGTAGGGAGAGTGTCAGTTTCTTTCACTGTGCAAGTCCTTGTTTCCAGGGACCTGGAAGGACAGTGAGTGAATTCTCCTTGTGCTATATTGTGCTTAAAAAAAACATTTTTTCTAGGGACAGAAAACTGTAGGTAGGGAGAGTGTCAGTTTCTTTCACTGTGCAAGTCCTTGTTTCTAGGGACCTGGAAGGACAGTGAGTGAATTCTCCTTGTGCTATATTGTGCTTAAAAAAAACATTTTTTCTAGGGACAGAAAACTGTAGGTAGGGAGAGTGTCAGTTTCTTTCACTGTGCAAGTCCTTGTTTCCAGGGACCTGGAAGGACAGTGAGTGAATTCTCCTTGTGCTATATTGTGCTTAAAAAAAACATTTTTTCTAGGGACAGAAAACTGTAGGTAGGGAGAGTGTCAGTTTCTTTCACTGTGCAAGTCCTTGTTTCTAGGGACCTGGAAGGACAGTGAGTGAATTCTCCTTGTGCTATATTGTGCTTAAAAAAAACATTTTTTCTAGGGACAGAAAACTGTAGGTAGGGAGAGTGTCAGTTTCTTTCACTGTGCAAGTCCTTGTTTCCAGGGACCTGGAAGGACAGTGAGTGAATTCTCCTTGTGCTATATTGTGCTTAAAAAAAACATTTTTTCTAGGGACAGAAAACTGTAGGTAGGGAGAGTGTCAGTTTCTTTCACTGTGCAAGTCCTTGTTTCTAGGGACCTGGAAGGACAGTGAGTGAATTCTCCTTGTGCTATATTGTGCTTAAAAAAAACATTTTTTCTAGGGACAGAAAACTGTAGGTAGGGAGAGTGTCAGTTTCTTTCACTGTGCAAGTCCTTGTTTCCAGGGACCTGGAAGGACAGTGAGTGAATTCTCCTTGTGCTATATTGTGCTTAAAAAAAACATTTTTTCTAGGGACAGAAAACTGTAGGTAGGGAGAGTGTCAGTTTCTTTCACTGTGCAAGTCCTTGTTTCTAGGGACCTGGAAGGACAGTGAGTGAATTCTCCTTGTGCTATATTGTGCTTAAAAAAAACATTTTTTCTAGGGACAGAAAACTGTAGGTAGGGAGAGTGTCAGTTTCTTTCACTGTGCAAGTCCTTGTTTCCAGGGACCTGGAAGGACAGTGAGTGAATTCTCCTTGTGCTATATTGTGCTTAAAAAAAACATTTTTTCTAGGGACAGAAAACTGTAGGTAGGGAGAGTGTCAGTTTCTTTCACTGTGCAAGTCCTTGTTTCTAGGGACCTGGAAGGACAGTGAGTGAATTCTCCTTGTGCTATATTGTGCTTAAAAAAAACATTTTTTCTAGGGACAGAAAACTGTAGGTAGGGAGAGTGTCAGTTTCTTTCACTGTGCAAGTCCTTGTTTCCAGGGACCTGGAAGGACAGTGAGTGAATTCTCCTTGTGCTATATTGTGCTTAAAAAAAACATTTTTTCTAGGGACAGAAAACTGTAGGTAGGGAGAGTGTCAGTTTCTTTCACTGTGCAAGTCCTTGTTTCCAGGGACCTGGAAGGACAGTGAGTGAATTCTCCTTGTGCTATATTGTGCTTAAAAAAAACATTTTTTCTAGGGACAGAAAACTGTAGGTAGGGAGAGTGTCAGTTTCTTTCACTGTGCAAGTCCTTGTTTCTAGGGACCTGGAAGGACAGTGAGTGAATTCTCCTTGTGCTATATTGTGCTTAAAAAAAACATTTTTTCTAGGGACAGAAAACTGTAGGTAGGGAGAGTGTCAGTTTCTTTCACTGTGCAAGTCCTTGTTTCCAGGGACCTGGAAGGACAGTGAGTGAATTCTCCTTGTGCTATATTGTGCTTAAAAAAAACATTTTTTCTAGGGACAGAAAACTGTAGGTAGGGAGAGTGTCAGTTTCTTTCACTGTGCAAGTCCTTGTTTCTAGGGACCTGGAAGGACAGTGAGTGAATTCTCCTTGTGCTATATTGTGCTTAAAAAAAACATTTTTTCTAGGGACAGAAAACTGTAGGTAGGGAGAGTGTCAGTTTCTTTCACTGTGCAAGTCCTTGTTTCCAGGGACCTGGAAGGACAGTGAGTGAATTCTCCTTGTGCTATATTGTGCTTAAAAAAAACATTTTTTCTAGGGACAGAAAACTGTAGGTAGGGAGAGTGTCAGTTTCTTTCACTGTGCAAGTCCTTGTTTCTAGGGACCTGGAAGGACAGTGAGTGAATTCTCCTTGTGCTATATTGTGCTTAAAAAAAACATTTTTTCTAGGGACAGAAAACTGTAGGTAGGGAGAGTGTCAGTTTCTTTCACTGTGCAAGTCCTTGTTTCCAGGGACCTGGAAGGACAGTGAGTGAATTCTCCTTGTGCTATATTGTGCTTAAAAAAAACATTTTTTCTAGGGACAGAAAACTGTAGGTAGGGAGAGTGTCAGTTTCTTTCACTGTGCAAGTCCTTGTTTCCAGGGACCTGGAAGGACAGTGAGTGAATTCTCCTTGTGCTATATTGTGCTTAAAAAAAACATTTTTTCTAGGGACAGAAAACTGTAGGTAGGGAGAGTGTCAGTTTCTTTCACTGTGCAAGTCCTTGTTTCTAGGGACCTGGAAGGACAGTGAGTGAATTCTCCTTGTGCTATATTGTGCTTAAAAAAAACATTTTTTCTAGGGACAGAAAACTGTAGGTAGGGAGAGTGTCAGTTTCTTTCACTGTGCAAGTCCTTGTTTCTAGGGACCTGGAAGGACAGTGAGTGAATTCTCCTTGTGCTATATTGTGCTTAAAAAAAACATTTTTTCTAGGGACAGAAAACTGTAGGTAGGGAGAGTGTCAGTTTCTTTCACTGTGCAAGTCCTTGTTTCTAGGGACCTGGAAGGACAGTGAGTGAATTCTCCTTGTGCTATATTGTGCTTAAAAAAAACATTTTTTCTAGGGACAGAAAACTGTAGGTAGGGAGAGTGTCAGTTTCTTTCACTGTGCAAGTCCTTGTTTCTAGGGACCTGGAAGGACAGTGAGTGAATTCTCCTTGTGCTATATTGTGCTTAAAAAAAACATTTTTTCTAGGGACAGAAAACTGTAGGTAGGGAGAGTGTCAGTTTCTTTCACTGTGCAAGTCCTTGTTTCCAGGGACCTGGAAGGACAGTGAGTGAATTCTCCTTGTGCTATATTGTGCTTAAAAAAAACATTTTTTCTAGGGACAGAAAACTGTAGGTAGGGAGAGTGTCAGTTTCTTTCACTGTGCAAGTCCTTGTTTCTAGGGACCTGGAAGGACAGTGAGTGAATTCTCCTTGTGCTATATTGTGCTTAAAAAAAACATTTTTTCTAGGGACAGAAAACTGTAGGTAGGGAGAGTGTCAGTTTCTTTCACTGTGCAAGTCCTTGTTTCCAGGGACCTGGAAGGACAGTGAGTGAATTCTCCTTGTGCTATATTGTGCTTAAAAAAAACATTTTTTCTAGGGACAGAAAACTGTAGGTAGGGAGAGTGTCAGTTTCTTTCACTGTGCAAGTCCTTGTTTCCAGGGACCTGGAAGGACAGTGAGTGAATTCTCCTTGTGCTATATTGTGCTTAAAAAAAACATTTTTTCTAGGGACAGAAAACTGTAGGTAGGGAGAGTGTCAGTTTCTTTCACTGTGCAAGTCCTTGTTTCTAGGGACCTGGAAGGACAGTGAGTGAATTCTCCTTGTGCTATATTGTGCTTAAAAAAAACATTTTTTCTAGGGACAGAAAACTGTAGGTAGGGAGAGTGTCAGTTTCTTTCACTGTGCAAGTCCTTGTTTCCAGGGACCTGGAAGGACAGTGAGTGAATTCTCCTTGTGCTATATTGTGCTTAAAAAAAACATTTTTTCTAGGGACAGAAAACTGTAGGTAGGGAGAGTGTCAGTTTCTTTCACTGTGCAAGTCCTTGTTTCTAGGGACCTGGAAGGACAGTGAGTGAATTCTCCTTGTGCTATATTGTGCTTAAAAAAAACATTTTTTCTAGGGACAGAAAACTGTAGGTAGGGAGAGTGTCAGTTTCTTTCACTGTGCAAGTCCTTGTTTCCAGGGACCTGGAAGGACAGTGAGTGAATTCTCCTTGTGCTATATTGTGCTTAAAAAAAACATTTTTTCTAGGGACAGAAAACTGTAGGTAGGGAGAGTGTCAGTTTCTTTCACTGTGCAAGTCCTTGTTTCTAGGGACCTGGAAGGACAGTGAGTGAATTCTCCTTGTGCTATATTGTGCTTAAAAAAAACATTTTTTCTAGGGACAGAAAACTGTAGGTAGGGAGAGTGTCAGTTTCTTTCACTGTGCAAGTCCTTGTTTCCAGGGACCTGGAAGGACAGTGAGTGAATTCTCCTTGTGCTATATTGTGCTTAAAAAAAACATTTTTTCTAGGGACAGAAAACTGTAGGTAGGGAGAGTGTCAGTTTCTTTCACTGTGCAAGTCCTTGTTTCTAGGGACCTGGAAGGACAGTGAGTGAATTCTCCTTGTGCTATATTGTGCTTAAAAAAAACATTTTTTCTAGGGACAGAAAACTGTAGGTAGGGAGAGTGTCAGTTTCTTTCACTGTGCAAGTCCTTGTTTCCAGGGACCTGGAAGGACAGTGAGTGAATTCTCCTTGTGCTATATTGTGCTTAAAAAAAACATTTTTTCTAGGGACAGAAAACTGTAGGTAGGGAGAGTGTCAGTTTCTTTCACTGTGCAAGTCCTTGTTTCTAGGGACCTGGAAGGACAGTGAGTGAATTCTCCTTGTGCTATATTGTGCTTAAAAAAAACATTTTTTCTAGGGACAGAAAACTGTAGGTAGGGAGAGTGTCAGTTTCTTTCACTGTGCAAGTCCTTGTTTCCAGGGACCTGGAAGGACAGTGAGTGAATTCTCCTTGTGCTATATTGTGCTTAAAAAAAACATTTTTTCTAGGGACAGAAAACTGTAGGTAGGGAGAGTGTCAGTTTCTTTCACTGTGCAAGTCCTTGTTTCCAGGGACCTGGAAGGACAGTGAGTGAATTCTCCTTGTGCTATATTGTGCTTAAAAAAAACATTTTTTCTAGGGACAGAAAACTGTAGGTAGGGAGAGTGTCAGTTTCTTTCACTGTGCAAGTCCTTGTTTCTAGGGACCTGGAAGGACAGTGAGTGAATTCTCCTTGTGCTATATTGTGCTTAAAAAAAACATTTTTTCTAGGGACAGAAAACTGTAGGTAGGGAGAGTGTCAGTTTCTTTCACTGTGCAAGTCCTTGTTTCCAGGGACCTGGAAGGACAGTGAGTGAATTCTCCTTGTGCTATATTGTGCTTGAAAAAAACATTTTTTCTAGGGACAGAAAACTGTAGGTAGGGAGAGTGTCAGTTTCTTTCACTGTGCAAGTCCTTGTTTCTAGGGACCTGGAAGGACAGTGAGTGAATTCTCCTTGTGCTATATTGTGCTTAAAAAAAACATTTTTTCTAGGGACAGAAAACTGTAGGTAGGGAGAGTGTCAGTTTCTTTCACTGTGCAAGTCCTTGTTTCCAGGGACCTGGAAGGACAGTGAGTGAATTCTCCTTGTGCTATATTGTGCTTAAAAAAAACATTTTTTCTAGGACAGAAAACTGTAGGTAGGGAGAGTGTCAGTTTCTTTCACTGTGCAAGTCCTTGTTTCTAGGGACCTGGAAGGACAGTGAGTGAATTCTCCTTGTGCTATATTGTGCTTAAAAAAAACATTTTTTCTAGGGACAGAAAACTGTAGGTAGGGAGAGTGTCAGTTTCTTTCACTGTGCAAGTCCTTGTTTTCCAGGGACCTGGAAGGACAGTGAGTGAATTCTCCTTGTGCTATATTGTGCTTAAAAAAAACATTTTTTCTAGGGACAGAAAACTGTAGGTAGGGAGAGTGTCAGTTTCTTTCACTGTGCAAGTCCTTGTTTCTAGGGACCTGGAAGGACAGTGAGTGAATTCTCCTTGTGCTATATTGTGCTTAAAAAAACATTTTTTCTAGGGACAGAAAACTGTAGGTAGGGAGAGTGTCAGTTTCTTTCACTGTGCAAGTCCTTGTTTCCAGGGACCTGGAAGGACAGTGAGTGAATTCTCCTTGTGCTATATTGTGCTTAAAAAAAACATTTTTTCTAGGGACAGAAAACTGTAGGTAGGGAGAGTGTCAGTTTCTTTCACTGTGCAAGTCCTTGTTTCCAGGGACCTGGAAGGACAGTGAGTGAATTCTCCTTGTGCTATATTGTGCTTAAAAAAAAACATTTTTTCTAGGGACAGAAAACTGTAGGTAGGGAGAGTGTCAGTTTCTTTCACTGTGCAAGTCCTTGTTTCTAGGGACCTGGAAGGACAGTGAGTGAATTCTCCTTGTGCTATATTGTGCTTAAAAAAAACATTTTTTCTAGGGACAGAAAACTGTAGGTAGGGAGAGTGTCAGTTTCTTTCACTGTGCAAGTCCTTGTTTCCAGGGACCTGGAAGGACAGTGAGTGAATTCTCCTTGTGCTATATTGTGCTTAAAAAAAACATTTTTTCTAGGGACAGAAAACTGTAGGTAGGGAGAGTGTCAGTTTCTTTCACTGTGCAAGTCCTTGTTTCCAGGGACCTGGAAGGACAGTGAGTGAATTCTCCTTGTGCTATATTGTGCTTAAAAAAAACATTTTTTCTAGGGACAGAAAACTGTAGGTAGGGAGAGTGTCAGTTTCTTTCACTGTGCAAGTCCTTGTTTCTAGGGACCTGGAAGGACAGTGAGTGAATTCTCCTTGTGCTATATTGTGCTTAAAAAAAACATTTTTTCTAGGGACAGAAAACTGTAGGTAGGGAGAGTGTCAGTTTCTTTCACTGTGCAAGTCCTTGTTTCAAGGGACAGAGAAGGACACCTGAAGGTAGCCCTTATTGCTTTTTTCCCATCTCCCTGCAGGCCATCTATTAGAATGTCTGGAAGGCAAACAAGGAGAGGCAGACAGTCAGGAGGCAATAAAAGAGGGCAAGCAGGCTCTGTGTCTGGGGGGCAACAGTGCTGGTCGTGGACGCGGTGCATTGTCATCAGCACATGGCCATGGGACACGCTTGTCCTTCTTTTCCGCAGCTGGACATGTTGAGCCACATCATGCCGAATACTTGGTAGAGTGGATGACCAAGCCCTCCTCCTCCTCCTCATCCTCTCTCACCCAGGCTCAGGGTACTGGCAAAGCAGCTGCCAAAGCGTCCTCTTCCCTGGTATCAATGTCAGACTCATCATCAGTCACTCCTTCCCTAGACCCACCATGTCCTCCTCCTGAGGAGTCCCCCGAACTGTTTGAGCACAGTGTTGGGTACATGCTCCAGGAGGATGCCCAGCGTTTCGAAGGGTCTGATGATGAAACCCAGCTACAGGAAGGCAGTAGGGTGAGAGCAGACAGAGGGGATGCTCAAGAAGGACACCAATCTGGCAGTCATGTTCCAGCAGCTGCAGCATACTGCCAGATTGGCTCCAGTGATGAGGAGGGAGGGGATGATGAGGTCACTGACTCCACGTGGGTGGGTGCCTAATAGGAGAGAGGAGGAGGAGGATGAGGAGGAGGCACATCTCCAACGAGACAGGATGCCCTTTGGTGGCCAGCGTAAGGGCAGTACACCGACGGAATCACACCGCAGAGCTCCGCCTGTGCAGGGCGCTGCCTCTGCCCGTCATTCAAAAAGTTCCTTGGTGTGGGCCTTTTTTGAGGCTAGTGCATCAGATCGCACAGCTGCTGTTTGCAACATATGTCTCAAGCGTATATTGCGTGGCCAAAACATCAGCCACTTGGGTACCACATGCCTGACCAGACATATGTTGACCTGCCATGCAGCTCGTTGGCAAGCCTACCTCAAAGACCCACACCAAAGAACAAAGCGGACCTCTCCTTGCACCGCATCAGCTTGGGTCTCCAACCCCACTATAACTTCAGTCCTCTCTGAAACATGCACTGAGAGGAATGAAGGTGTAGAATTAGGTGTGTCACAGCCAAGTACTTGCGGCCACTCTGCTAGCAGTACACCGACGTCCGATTCTAGCAGGCAAATTTCCCTGCCCCAGCTGCTGGACCGTCGAAAGAAGTTCACTCCCAGCCATCCACATGCCCAGCGGTTGAATGCTAGCTTGGCTAAATTGCTAGCGCTTCAACTGCTGCCTTTTCAGTTGGTAGACTCGGCCCCCTTCCGTGAGTTTGTGCAATGTGCGGTTCCTCAGTGGCAGGTTCCCAAACGCCACTTTTTCTCACGGAAGGCTATTCCGGCTCTCTACCGGCATGTGGAAGGCAATGTCTTGGCCTCGCTGGACAGGGCGGTCAGCGGTAAGGTGCATATTACCGCTGACTCATGGTCCAGCAGGCATGGACAGGGACGTTACCTTTCTTTCACGGCCCATTGGGTCACTCTTTTGGCAGCTGGGAAGGATGCAGGACAAGGTGCAGTAGTGTTGGAGGTTGTCCCACCGCCACGCCTCCAAAATGCTACTACTGGTTGTGACACACCTCTCTCCTCCACCCCCTCCTCTTCTTCTTCCTCCATGGCCTCTTCCTGTGGTTTGTCCTATGAACCAGCGGTGCTCCGTAGCCGTTCACGGGGCTACGCAAGTACGCAGGCAAAAAGATGCCATGCCGTGCTTGCGCTGGTGTGTTTGGGGGACAGAAGCCACACTGGGGCAGAGGTCCTGTCTGCTCTGCAGGGCCAGGCCGAGAGGTGGTTGACGCCACGCCAGCTTAAGCCAGGAATGGTGGTTTGCGACAATGGCACCAACCTCCTCTCCGCCCTCCGACAGGGACAACTGACCCATGTGCCCTGTGTGGCTCACGTCCTTAACCTGGTGGTGCAGCGGTTCTTGGGCAGGTACCCGGGCTTACAGGATGTCCTGAGGCAGGCCAGGAAAGTCTGTGTGCATTTCCGCAGATCTTATAATGCCAGTGCTCGCCTGGCTGAGCTGCAAAAGGAGTTGAACCTGCCCAAGAACCGCCTTATATGTGACATGCCCACCAGGTGGAACTCAACGTTGGCCATGCTGCAGCGGCTGCACACGCAGCAGAGGGCCATCAATGAGTACCTGTGCGACTACGGCACCAGGACAGGGTCAGGGGAGCTTGGTTTTTTTTCTCCACGCCAGTGGGGCATGATCAGGGATGCATGCACTGTCCTGGCACCATTTGAGGAGGCCACGAGGATGGTGAGCAGTGACAGTGCATGCATCAGTGACACTGTACCTCTTGTCCACCTGTTGGAGCACACGCTGCGTGGAATAATGGACAGGGCACTTGAGGCAGAACAGAGGCAGGAAGAGGAGGACTTCCTTGCCTCTCAAGGCCCCCTTTACCCAGACAGTGTTCCTTCTGTCCCACCCATCGCACAGGAAGAGGAAGAGGAGGAGGAGGAGGAGGAGGAGGAGGATTGTGTCAGCATGGAGGTGGAGGCTGGCACTCAGCATCATCAGCAGCAGTCTTTTAGGGATGATTTACAGTCCCAAGAAACCAGTGGACTTGTACGTGGCTGGGAGGAGGTGACTGCGGATCATGTCGTCCTTAGTGACCCAGAGGACTCCGGAGCGAATGCCTCAGCAAACCTATGCTGCATGGCCTCCCTGATCCTGCAAAGTCTGCGGAAGGATCCTCGTATTCTTCGGATCAAGGAGAGGGACCATTACTGGCTGGCCACTCTCCTTGATCCACGGTACAAGGGTAAGGTTGCGGACCTTATGTTACCGTCGCAGAGGGAGCAGAGGATGAGACAACTCCGGGAGGCCTTGCAGAAAGGTCTGTGCAACGCGTTCCCAGAGACTGGGAGGTTACAAACTCCTGGTCCAGGACAACGAGTTGCTGAGGCTTCGGCCAGTCAAAGAAGGAGCGGTGGGGAAGGTGGCCGTCTGACCGATGCGTTCAGACAATTCTTTAGTCCGCAGCCCCAAAGTATGATTGGTTCCAGCAACCATCGCCAGCGTCTGATAAACATGGTGCAGGAATATCTAGGGGCAAGGTCAGACTTGGACACCTTCCCCACCGAAAATCCTCTGGCTTACTGGGTCTTGAGGATGGATCACTGGCCAGAGCTTGCACAGTATGCAATTGAGCTACTGGCCTGTCCTGCATCCAGCGTTCTTTCGGAACGCACATTCAGTGCTGCTGGAGGATTTGTCACGGATCACAGGGTGCGCCTGTTCACCGACTCGGTTGATCGACTGACTTTCATCAAGATGAACCAGTCTTGGATCACCACCAGCTACCACACACCTGATGCTGATATAACAGACTAATTGATTTTAACATGTCACGTCCCTTCAAGACTGATGCTGATGCTGAGTGCCTGTGCTGTTATGTTGACTGGCTATCCTCCTCCTCCGAGTCCTCAATGATACGATTGATGATGATAGCTTGGAAGATCATTTTTGTTTATGGGTGCCGCCACCAGTGGCTAAGGCCCAATTTTTCAGCCCCTGTTTTACAGGGGCGTGTACTTACAATTTTTTTAGCAATAATTTGCCATAGGGCTCATTGCTGTGCTCCAAGTACAGTATCTGTGAGGGGTTGTAGTGTTGTGCCACCAGTGCCTAACGCCCAATTTTTCAGCCCCTGTTTAACAGGGGCGTGTCATTACAATTTTTGAAGCAATACTTTGCAACAGGGCTCATTGCTGTGCTCCAAGTACAGTATCTGTGAGGGGTTGTAGTGTTGTGCCACCAGTGCCTAAGGCCCAATTTTTCAGCCCCTGTTCAACAGGGGCATGCAATTACAATTCTTGATGTAATAATTCACAGCAGGGCCCATTCCTGCACCCACCAAGAGTAAGTCTGAGGGCTTACAGTGTTGTGGCAACGCCACCACCACCACCACCACGAAAGGCCCAATTTTTCAGCCACTGTTCAAAAGGGGCATGTAATTACAATTCTTGATCTAATAATTCACAGCAGGGCCCATTCCTGCACCCACCAAGAGTAACTCTGAGGGCTTACAGTGTTGTGGCAACACCACCACCACCACCACCACCACGAAAAGCCCAATTTTTCAGCCCCTGTTCAACAGGGGCATGCAATTACAATTCTTGATCTAATAATTCACAGCAGGGCCCATTGCTGCACCCACCAAGAGTAACTGTCAGGGCTTACAGTGTTGTGGCACCAGCACCACCATCAAAGCCCCAATTTTTACTACCACTGTTCAACAATTATATGTAATTAAAATTCCTGATATAATAGTTGACAGCAGGGCGTTCCAGCACCAACCAAGAGTAACTGTGAGTGCTTACAGTGTTGTGCCAACACCAACAACTAAGGGGCCTATTTCTGCAGAGTATATACGGCAGGTCCCTACTTTCAAACATCCAACTTACAAACGACTCCTACTTGCAAACGAAAGAAGACAACAGGAAGTGAGAGGAAATCTACCCCTAGGAAGGAAAATTCTCTCCTGTAAGAATAAATATGGGAGAAAGGTGTCTCCTCTGTACTGATGCTTTATCAGCAATCCTTGTTTCAAGAAAAACACCACATTTCAAAAACAGTTGTCATTGGGACGGAAAGTGAGGTGAAATGTTCTGAACAGGGGCACAGACAGCAAAACAAATGTTACAGGGGTGATAACCCTTACCTATGTTTCCCAAAAAGTTTAAAAATAGATTTTTGGGCTGGAGCTACACTTCAACAATGTACCTGTTCAAAATTACAAACACATTCTACATAAGAACAAACCTACAGTCCCTGTCTTGTATGCACCGCCTGTATACGGCTGTTCAGAGTATATAGGGCCTTTTTTATTTTATGTGCGGGGTTCCCCTTAATATCCATACAAGACCCAAAGGGGCTGGTAATGGGCTGGGGTAGGGGGGGGGGTCATGGGGTAGCTATGCCATTTTTCTTAAAGATTTTCATCCATATTACCGGGACCAGACATTACATTAAAGCCGCAAGAAGTTTTAAATGGCTTTTTTTTCCTTTAGAAGTGTCATTTTGTGCAGGGACAGTTCTAAACACGGGAAACACGTGGCACTTCACAGGCATACTTTAGACACCCCCCAGGTACGATATTTAAAGGAATATTTGACTTTTTTTTTCACTTTATGCATCATTAAAATGACTGCTCCCGAAAAACGACCGTTTTTAAAACTTCTTTTTGCATTGATACATGTCCCCTGGTGCAGAACCCGGGTTCCCAAACCCTTTTTAGGACAATAACATGCATAATAGTTGTTATAATTAGCACTTTAGAATTCGAACGTTCGCATCCATTGTATTTAATAGGGTTCTAATGTTCGTACGAACTTTCGGTCCGTTCGCGGGTTCTGGTGCGAACCGAACCCGGGGGTGTTCGGCTCATCACTATTACTAGTAAAAAAAATAAAAAAATAATAAAAATGCCATAAAACTACCCCTTATTTTGTAGACGCTATAACTTTTGCACAAACCAATCACTATACGCTTCTTGCGATTTTTTTTTCCACCAATAATATGTAGAAGAATACATATCAGCCTAAACTGAGGGAAATTTTATTTTAATTTTTTTTTAAATGTGGGATATTTATTATAGCAAAAAGTAAAAGATGTGTTTTTTTCAAAATTGTCGCTCTTCTTTTGTTTATAGCTGTTTGGGTACAGCGTCGCACGACCGTGCAATTGTCAGTTAAAGCGATACAGTGCCAAATTGTAAAAAGTGCTCTGTTAAGGAAGGGGGATATAATCTTCCGGGGCTGAAGCGGTTAAATGCGAATGCTTTTCGAGGACTAGCTTCTTCCTCACGGCTCTGAGGAAGAGGTTAGTCCTCGAACCATGTTAGCCTATTGGATCTTCACCTTCTCCTACCACATGATATGATGCAATGTGGATTGGATGACGGTGTACTATGTGATGTGCTTGATACATTTGTCATCTTGTAAGTATAATACTTACCACTTTTTATATTATTAAAGCAATGGTTTTAGAATAAGGCTACTTTCACATTGGGGCCGCGTTAGCGCTAAAGCGCCGCTTGTTAGCGTTAAGCATAGTGTGTAAAAAAAAAATAAAAAATCCTGATCACCTCCCCAGAGTAGTATAGTGTTACAATGTATAGGAACACTGTATTGCTCTGGTCACTGTATGTAAAAAAATAAATCATAAAAACAAAAAAAATTCAAACAAAGTAATAAAAAATGAAAATAAATGTAGAAAAGAAAAAAAATCAATAAAAAAAATGTTTTTTCTTTTTTGCATACTGTCACCAGTCAGTGTCCCTGATCACTACCACACCAGTTATATGACGACACTGTACTGCACTGGTGACAGTATGTAAACAAAAAATTAAAATAAAAAATAAGGGAACATTTGTTTTTTATTAATTTTCCAAAAAATTGCAACAAAGGATTACAACTTCAAAAAACCCGCTTACTAAATACCTCAGACTTTCTACGTTCCAAAAAAGAAGTAATTTGGGGAGTATTTGTACTGTCCTGGCATTTTTGGGCCCCACGAAATGAGATTGGATGTCAGTACATCAGGATTGATCCATTTTCAGATAGATATCCCATAGCTTGTGGACTCTATAACTTTCCTAATAACTAAATAATAAACACTGATTTGGGTTATATTCACCAAAGAAATGTAGCAGAATACATTTTGGCCTGAATTTATGAAGAATTGTTATTTATTTGTTTGTTTTATAACAGAAACAAAGAAAAATGTGTTTTTCAATATTTTTGGTCTTTTGGATTTTATTTTTTATAATAATAAAAAAAAAAAAAACCCAAGTGGTGATTAACCACTTCAGCCCCGGAAGATTTGGCTACTCAATGACCAGGCCATTTTTTGCGATATGGAACTGCTTCGCTTTAACTGACAATTGCGCAGTGGTGCGAAGCTGCACCCAAACAAAATTGATGTCCTTTTTTCCCCACAAATAGAGCTTTCTTTTGGTGGTATTTGATCATCTCTGCGGTTTTTATTTTTTGTGCTTTAACCACTTGTCCCCCGCCCACCGTCAATTGACGGCGGGCGGAGGACACTCTCGTTCTGACAGGACGTCATATGACGTCCTGCCTTTAAAACGAGCTAGGGGGCGCGCGCGTGCCCGCCGCGTTCCCAAGGACCCGATGCGCGTGCCCGGCGGCCGCGATTGCCGCCGGGCACCCACGATTGCCCGGGAACCGAGCAGGAAAGTGGATCTGTGTGTGTAAACACACAGATCCACGTCCTGTGAGGGAGAGGAGACTGATGGTGTGTCCCTTGTACATAGGGACAACCATCGGTCACCTCCCCCAGTCAGTCACCTCCCCCAACAGTTAGAACACATTGAGGGAACATATTTAACCCCTTCCTGCCCCCTAGTGGTTAACCCCTTCCCTGCCAGTCACATTTATACAGTAATCAATGCATTTTTATAGCACGGATCGCTGTATAAATGTGAATGGTCCCAAAAATGTGTCAAAAGTGTCCGATGTGTCCGCCGCAATATCGCAGTCAGAATAAAAATCGCAGATCGCCGCCATTACTAATAAAAAAAAATAATAAAAAAAAATGCTATAAATCTATCCCTTATTCTGTAGACGCTATAACTTTTGCGCAAACCAATCAATACGCGCTTATTGTGATTTTTTTTTTATACCAAAAATATGTAGAAGAATACGTATCGGCCTAAACTGAGGAAAATTTTAATTGAAAAAAATGGGTGGGTATTATAGCAAAAAGTAAAAAATAGTGTTTTTTTTCCAAACTGGACGCTCTTCTTTTGTTTATAGCGCAAAAAATAAAAACCGCAGAGGTGATCAAATACCACCAAAAGAAAGCTCTATTTGTGGGAAAAAAAGGACGCAAATTTAGTTTGGGAGCCACGTCGCACGACCGCGCAATTGTCATTCAAAGTGTGACAGCGCTGAAAGCTGAAAAATGGCTTGGGCAGGAAGGGGGTTTTCGTGCACAGTAGGGAAGTGGTTAAACAAAAGAAGAGTGGCAATTTTGAAAAAAACACAATATTTTGTTCTGTTTGCTATAATAAATATCCCTTTTTTAAAAAAAAAAAAAAAAAAAATTTTTTCCTCGGTTTAGAATATGTATTCTTCTACATATTTTTGGTAATAAAAATCGCAATAAGACCCCTTTCACACTGGGGCGTTTTTCAGGCGCTTTGGCGTTAAAAAAAACGCCTGTAAAGCGCCTGAAAGAAGCCTCATCTGCAATCCCAATGTGAAAGCCCGAGTGCTTTCAGAGCCCTTTCACACTACCAGTGCCCGAAAAACGCTGGTAAAGCTCCGCTAAGACCCCTTTCACACTGGGCGTTTTTCAGGCGTTTTTGGCGTTAAAAAAAGTGCCTCAATGGGAAGGGGCGCTTTAGGAGCGGTGTATTCAACGCTTCTAAAGCGCTACAAAGAAGCTGCTTGCAGGACTTTTTTGATGCCCTGCCAGCGCAGCGCCTCAGTGTGAAAGCACTCGGGCTTTCACATTGGGATTGCAGATGCAGCTTCTTTCAGGCGTTTTACAGGCGCTTTTTTTAACGCTAAAGCACCTGAAAAATGCCCCACTGTGAAAGGGGTCTAAGTGTATATTGATTGGTTTGCGCAAAAGTTATAGCATCTACAAAATAGGGGAAGGATTTATGGCATTTTTATATTTTTGTTTTACTAGTAATGGCGGCGATCTGCGATTTTTATCGGGACTGCGACATTATGGCGGACACATCAGACACTTTTGACACATTTTTGGGACCATTGGCATTTATACAGTGATCAGTGCTATTAAAATGAACTGATTACTGTAAAAATGTCACTGGCAGGGAAGGGGTTAACACTAGGGGGCGATCAAGGGGTTAACTGCGTTCCCTAGTGTGTGTTCTAACTTTGGGAGGAGGGGACTCACTATAGGAGATGACAGATCATGGTTCCTAGCTATTAGAAACTCACGATCTGCATCTCCTCTCCTCACAGAACAGGCATGTGTGTGTTTACTGGTCACGAGCATCGGCACCCCTGCAGTTCAGCACACGCGTGCCTGCTATCCCGCTTATAGGAGCTGACGTACAGCTACGAAGGCTCGCAAGATTGTGCCGACCTGCTGCAGTATAATGATGGCAGCAGGTTGGCAAGTGGTTACATGCCACCAAAAGCTCTATTTGTGTGAAAAAAATATAAAATTGTCATATGGGTACAGTGTTACATGGCCGTGCAAATGTGATTCAAACTGTGCAGGACTGAAAGCTGAAAATTGGCCTGACAGGAAGGGGGTGAAAGTGTCCGGTATTGAAGAGGTTAATGAAAAGAAAAGCAGTAAAATGGATCCCCTGCAGCTGGCAACAATAGACAGACCCCCCCAGAAACAACAGAACTCCAGCAACAATAGATCCCCCCACCAGCAACAATAGGTCTCCCAGGAGCCAGCATCAGTAGACCCCTTCCTCAACAGTAACAACAGTTTCCCCACCAGCAAAAATAGACCCCCATCCCCCATGGAATAATAGATCCCCAAGCAGCCAGCATCAATAGACCCTCCAGCACTCCCCAGCACCCCATGCAATTACATATGTAGCATACCCCCAAAATTAGGGTCACTATGCATTAAATTTAAGGGAAGCCTGAGCGATAGTTTGGCTCAGGCTTTCTGTATTCTTAGCATTGGACTCTGCTCTGCTGTAGTGTTACCTGGGTGTATAGTTCCCCTTGACCTGCGGGTGTCGCTGTCGCTCAGGTCTTGGGTTGAACCACAGGTGGCATTGTAGCGTGATTGTGTGTCCTCTCTCGGCAGCCATACAGTGGGCGTGGTCTCCCCGCTGTGCATGCCGGGAGAGGGTACATAAGGGGCAGATGCCATGGGTCCAGGGAGATTGGCTGGGGGGATTTCAAGGAGGGACCCCTGGTGGTGAGAGTCGTGCCCGTTGGCCCTGCTGGCCAGGGGTGCATGAATTGGTCGAGAAGTCTCGGGCGCCTGAGGCTGTAGTGTTCCAGGTAGGCCCAGTACCTTCAACTGGGTCTACAGATAAACCACTGGAGTCCCAGGGAACCCGAGGGAGGGTGGCCTGCTCTGAAAGAGAGGAAACCAGGGGAGGATCCGTGAAGGAAGTCACTGTCTCAGGAGAGGCCTGGTTGCCTATCAGAGGGAAGCGCCTGTGATGTGCCCCATTGGCACCTATGGTCTCTAAAGGTTGCAGGCGTTAAAGAGTTCTGGATTCAGGAACTAAAGGATTCTGTGGCAGAGGATCTCCTGAACTTGTCTTTGAAGGGGACTAAATCTGAAGTACCGTATTTATCGGCGTATAACACGCGCCGGCGTATAACACGCACCCCAAGTTTAGGAGGGAATTTTAAGGAAAAAAACTTTTAGAAGGGAAGTTCAAGGAAAAAAAACTTACATTTAAATGCAGCCTTGTCCATCCATCATTGCAGCCTTGCCCAGTGTCCATCTGCAGCCTTGCCCAGTGTCCATCTGCAGCCTTGCCCAGTGTCTTTGCAGCCTTGCCCAGTGTCCTTGCAGCCTTGCCCAGTGTCCTTGCAGCCTTGCCCAATGCATTTGCAGCATTGCCCAGTGTCCTTGCAGCCTTGCCAGTCTCTTTCGATTTGAAATTGGCCCCGATTTCCGCTGTGGAGAGGAGCGAGCGGGGCCGAGTGTACTTCGGCTAGACTCGGCTCCTCTCGCAGTCCCGCCCATCTCCACTGATTATGCCGCTGACATACAGAAAGCCGAGTGTAGTTCCGCTAGACTCGGCTCTGCTCACGGTCAGGGGTGGGACTGCGAGAGGAGCCGAGACTAGCCGAAGTACACTCGGCTTTCTGTATGTCAGCGGCGCTCGCCGAGTAAAGCCGAGTGTACTTCTCGGCTCCGCTCGCTCAGATCAGCGGGTATCGGCGTATAACACGCACCCACGATTTTCCCCTGATTTTAAGGGGAAAAAAGTGCGTGTTATACGCCGATAAATACGGTAACTGTTCGTGCTCTACTCCGGCTGCTAGAACTGTGAGAGGGATCTATCCGGGTGAGCAATACCCACTCAGGCTTGAGTGGAGAATAGGGTAACTGGGTGCTGCGTGCCTGAACCTATCTCCCTACCCAACTCTATCTCTGTCTTCACCCTTTTCCCAATTTGTTCCAAGCAAGAAAAATAAACTCGTCTGTTGGAGTTTAAACACCGTCTGGACATTGGTCTTCTTTTGGGAGAAACAATAGACTTTTCCCTACACTCTAGGGATGAGAACCAATGGAGGGAGGTAACTCGCTGCAGGACCCAAAAATAGTATGAACACCGCTCAACCTCTTATACCAGGAGGATACGGGCATGTGGCATGGTGTGCCTTACCCTGCAAGTGAAGGTAAGCAGGAAAAAGGGTCCGTGTGCTACACATACATTCAGCACTGGAGGTGCTGGAACTGCGTTTCCCTGCGTTAACACTGAATAAAGCCCTGTGCTTCGGGTGGTGTGAAGCCTGCCATCTGGGAAGAGGCAGGGCCCGATTACATGATTATTACATTTTATAAACATAGCAAAGATCTTCTCACTCCACTTCTTCAGCAAAACATAAATGCGATTTATGCGGACCGTCCATTCACCAACACATCCTTAGACACACAAATTGTACTACTCCCCGAATCACACCAATATATGATGCATTGCAATATTTAGCCACCTATTTCATGCATTAACCAGTTCCCAAATGCCCCATACCAGTTTTACTGCTACAGGGTGCATATATGTACGTGATCTGTGTTCCCGAAGCCTGGGTGAGCGTGTGCCCGCCGTGCCCGGGGGTGCAGTGATTTACTCCAGCACCGATGAATCTTCAGGTCCAGGCCAATCATTTTTCCCCTGGACCTGCTGATCGGTTCTGACAAATCACAGCATGTGCCTGTGTTTATAAAACACAGGCACAGGAAATAATGGCCTCTTCTCTCCTGGAGCCCTTTTCAGTTCCCAAGATAGAAGAGATAGCATCAGACAGTGAGTAACAGCAGCACACTGGACGGGTTGTGGCCAGTGGGAGCAGAAAATGTCCTGGCATCAGTGGGAGTAAACAATGCCCCATCATTTGTATTAGGGGGAGTATTAGTGCTCCATCTTTGGTATTAGAGGGAGTATTAGTGCCCCAGAATTGCTTGCGCATGATGCCAAGTGAAAACAAAAACTAAGATGTTTGTTATAAAATTTTGCACGTAAGTAATTTTTCTCCTTCACTGATGGGCATTGATGAGGTGGTACTAATAGGTGGCTCTGATGAGGCTGCACTGTTGGGCGCTGATGCAGCGGCACTGATGAGGCTGTGTTAATGGGCACTGATGAGGCAGCGCTGATGGGTACTGATGAGGCTGTGTTGATGGGCACTGTTGGGCTGCACTGTTGAGGTGGCACTCATGGCCACTGACAGGTGGCACTGATAGGCAGCACTGATGACATGGCAATCCCCGTCCACAGTGGCGGTAAAGAAAGGGCAACCGATCAAGCCCGCAAACTCAAACCCAGCTGTTAAACTGGGAAGATGATATTGGAGGTGGACAGGCAGTACTTTCCAAAATGGGGTCATTTGGGGGGGTTTGTGCCATCTGGGCATTCCATGGCCTCCGAAACTGTGATAGGCAGTGAGGAGTGAAATCAAAAATTTACATCCTTAGAAAGCCTGAAGGCGGTGCTTGGGTTTTGGGGTCCCGTACGTGGCTAGGCTCCCAAAAAGTCTCAAACATGTGGTATCCCCGTACTCAGGAGAAGCAACAGAATGTATTTTGGGGTGTAATTCCACATATAACCATGGCATGTTTGAGCAATATATCATTTAGTGACAACTTTGTGCAAAAAATTTTTTTTATCATTTTCTCGCAACTTGTGTCAACATATAAAATATTCCATGGACTCGACATGCCTCTCAGCAAATAGCTTGGGGTGTCTACTTTCCAAAATGGGGTCATTTGGGGGGGTTTTGAACTGTCCTGGCATTTTATGCACAACATTAGGAAGTTTATGTCACACATCATCCACTCTTCTAACCACTTGAAGACAAAGCCCTTTCTGACACTTCTTGTTTACATGAAAACATATTTTTTGCAAGAAAATTACGTTGAACCCCCAAACATTATATATTTTTTTAAAGCAAAGGCCCTACAGATTAAAATGGTGGGTGTTGCATTTTTTTTTTCCACACAATATTTGCGCAGCGATTTTTCAAACACATTTTTTTTGGGAAAAAATACACTTTTTTTTAATTTTAATGCACTAAAACACACTATATTGCCCAAATGTTTGATGAAATAAAAAAGATGATCTTAGGCCGAGTACATGGATACCAAACACGACATGCTTTACAATTTCGCACAAACGCGCTGTTGGCGACAAACTACATACATTTTTAAAAGCCTTCACAGGTTACCACATTAGATTTACAGAGGAGGTCTACTGCTAAAATTACTGCCCTCGATCTGACCTTTGTGGTGATACCTCACATGCATGGTGCAATCGCTGTTTACATATGACGCCAGACCGACGCTTGCGTTCGCCTTTGCGCAAGAGCAGGGCGGGACAGGGGTGTTTTTTTTTTTTTAAATCATTTTTATTGTTATCTCAGGGAATGTAAATATCCCCTATGATAGCAATAGGTAGTGACAGGTACTCTTTTAAAAAAAAAAATTGGGGTCTATTAGACCCTAGATCTTTCCTCTGCCCTCAAAGCATCTGACCACACCAAGATCGGTGTGATAAAATGCTTTCCCAATTTCCCAATGGCGCTTTTTATTTCCGGGGGGGGGACATTCCCTCCCACTGCTTGTAAAAGCAGTCCAGAGGCTAATTAGCCGCTAGGATTGCTTTTACATGAAAGCCGGTCGCTGGCTGAAAAGAATGATACCAAGATGATACCTAAACCAGCAGGCATCATTCTGGTATAACCATTCAAAGTCCAGCAACATACCAGTACGTTGCTGGTCCTTGTTGGACATGCATTTTTTCATGCAGCCTGTTGGATGAACGAAAAAAAGAGATTGATCGGTGGATATGCCCACCATTAGAATACCTCCCTTCATTCACCCACTTCTAATGATGGGCATACATGCACCATTTATATATGCCGAAGCATGGGGGCATCCTCCCGCAAAAGTTATGCCGCGTATACACGTCTGACTTTTCCACGGGCAAGCCTCCGTCAGAATTTTGACCGTATGTACGCGGCATTAGGAGCAAAATCGCTCCTCCGCCCCTGCTGCCCCAATGCTTCGGCATATATGCTCTTTTTTTTAACTGTGGTGGTGAAATCACCTCCTACAGCACTGGAGTCGCAGGGATCAGGCCTGTCTCTGCGAACACTGCAGTTATGTGTGTTGTGTTTTGTAAGTGACAGTGATCGATCGATACTGCACTTGGGTGGGCTGGGCTGGACGGAGGGGCAAAACGCAGGTGCTAGCAGGTATCTGGGCTGATCCCGCTAACACTGCGTTTTTGGGAAACCTAAACAGCTGGGGACGCTAGTATAGATCTGATCAGATATTGATCTGTTCAGATACTATACCACTAAGGGAGGTGTATGCTTTGCGCGTGGGTGTTAGCGCTACTGGCACTAACCTGATGCTGCCTGGGGTGACGCAGACCCTATCTGACCCTAAAACCTAATTGATAACAACCGCCGGGCGATCAGGGGGTTAAATCTTTATTGGGTTATATATGGCGGGTGCCCTGATGCTATAAAAAGCAAACTAACTAACCAGCGTCACCCGTAACACTTATACGGTGATCACTGGTGAAAGGGTTATCTAGGGGCAATCAGGGGGTTAAAACCTTTATTAGGTAATATATGGGGGTACCTGACGCTATATAAAAACCTGACGAGGAACCTAAATAACAAAATAACTAACTGGCTAACCAGTGTCACCAGTGACACTTATACGGTGATCACTGGCGAAAGGGTTAACTCTAGGGGCAATCAGGGGGTTAAAACCTTTATTAGGTTGTATATGGGGGTACCTGGTGCTATAAAAACCTGGCGGCGAACATAAAAAAATAACTGGCTACCTAGCGGCACCAGCGACACTAATACAGCGATCAGAAAAACGATCGCTTAGTGACACTGGTGATAGGGGGTGAAAGGGTTACCTGGGGGGGAGCGATCAAGGGGTTAAACCTTTATTAGATAATATATGGGGGTACCTGATGCTATAAAAACCTGGCGTCGAACCTAAAAAAATAACTGGCTACCTAGCGGCACCAGCGACACTAATACAGCGATCAGAAAAACGATCGCTTAGTGACACTGGTGATAGGGGGTGAAAGGGTTACCTGGGGGGCGATCAAGGGGTTAAACCTTTATTAGGTAATATATGGGGGTACCTGGCGCTATATAAAAACCTGGCGGGGAACCTAAATAACTAAATAACCAACTGGCTAACCAGTGTCACCAGTGACACTTATACGGTGATTACTGGTGAAAGGGTTAACTCTAGGGGCAATCAGGGGGTTAATACCTTTATTAGATAATATATGGGGGTACCCAACGCTATAAAAACCTGGCGGCGAACCTAAAAAAATAACTGGCTACCTAGCGGCACCAGCGATACTAATACAGCGATCAGAAAAACGATTGCTTAGTGACACTGGTGATAGGGGGTGAAAGGGTTACCTGAGGGGCGATCAAGGGGTTAAACCTTTATTAGGGGGGTTAGGGGGCTACTCTGGACCTAAAGGGACCTAACACTAACTGCCCTGATACTTTTACTATCACAAATGTCACTGATTGCAGTGATCAGTAAATAAATGATCACTGCAATCAGTGACACTGTGAATGGGGGCTGGGGGGTGATCTGGGGGTGACTGGGGGGGTGATTTATGTGCCTATGTGTCCTGGTGTCAGTGTACTGTTGGTGCACTAACCTGATGTCTTCTCTCCTCGGCGCTCTGGACGAATAGAGAGCCGCATGGAGAGATGACATCACTTCCTCCTGTCTGTGTATACATTACACAGGCAGGGGAAGCATTTCATTCGCCGGGAGCGATCGCGAGGGGGTGGCCAGAAACCAATGGCCGCCCCCTCATCACGGATCGCTCCTGAAGTGATACCGACCGCCCCATGTACCGGGAGGGGTCCGATCGGACCCCCCACCCGCACGAAGGCAGACACGCACAGGTACGTGATTGTGCCTGTCCGTGCCATTCTGCCGACGTATATGTACATGGGGTGGTCGTTAAGTGGTTAAAGCAGATTTCTGGGCGACATAATACACAAAAGACATTCCCCCGGGTTTTACCTGTACAGGGGCCAGTACAGGAGGTTATCGGATGATCTGATAGAACTCCAGTAAGATTGGGACTTCCTATTTGATGTGACAACACATTGCCTCTGCTGTACTGAAATCCCAAGCAGTGTTGCCGGAGTTAGCGCTCCGCTGCTGGAAAAGAGAACCTCTCCTCTCCCCTCCCCACCACCATTTCCCACTATTCATATTGTAATTATCGTCCATATGCCGAGTTTATTGGCAGATAGGGGATACCCCCAATTGATGGCGGGGCAATAGTTTGAAAAAGCTTACTTTATTTTTTTTTATTTACAATTGTGATCTGGGGCTGGAGTATATCCGGTATCCTTCACATGATCCAGATAATGATGGTTTGCAGGTCATTAGTGTTAATACTAATGACTATATTGCCAAAAGTATTGGGTCACCTCTCCAAATCATTTTGCGGAGGGGGGGTTATGGTGTGGGGTTGTTTTTCAGGGGTTGTGCTTGGCCCCTTAGTTCCAGTGAAGGGAACTCTTAAGGCATCAGCATACCAAGACATTTTGGACAATTTCATGCTCCCAGCTTTGTGGGAACAGTTTGGGGATGGCCCCTTCCTGTTCCAACATGACTGCACACCAGTGCACACAGCAAGGTCCATAAGGACATGGATGAGCGAGTTTGGGGTGGATGAATTTGACTGGCCTGCATAGAGTCCTGACGTCAACCCGATAGAACACCTTTGGGATGAATTATAGCGGAGACTGCGAGCCAGACCTTCTCATCCAACATCAGCGCCTGTCCTCATAAATGCGCTTCTGGAAGAAAGGTCAAACATTCCCATAGACACACTCCTAAACCTTGTGGACAGTCTTCCCAGAAGAGTTGAAGTTGTTATAGCTACAAAGGGTGGGCCAACTCAATATTGAACCTTACGGACTAAGACTGGGATGCCATTAAAGTTCATGTGCATGTAAAGGCAGGTGTCCCAATACTTTTGGTCATATAGTGCATTTATGCCCAACATCATTTACCTACGCCCCATGAGAGTGCCTCAATGGGCAAGAATCCCAATACTTTTGACAATATAGTGTATATAATTTTTCACAAACGCATTTACAGTTCAACGATTAACAGAAAATTTTATTAATTCAAAGACCAGTATTTACATGTGAGGGATTACAAACAAGGGGCAACCCCCCCCCCCATCCTTGGTGCTTAAAGCCAAGTCCAGGTTTCCCTTCACTTTAAAATTTAAAGCCAAACTCCGTTAAAAAAAATGTTTTCCCCTGAAGGGAGGCTGTGCCCACACTGTATAGGTTAACTTATGTAAAACAGTATATATAAAAAAACTCAAAAAAAGTCCAAGAGTCCAATAACACACTGTAGCAGCGCTGCCCTCAAACCTCTGTTTGAGAGACTTCTATATGTAATCCACATAGGAAACAATAATGGTGCAGAAGAAGATGGATGTGCTGAATAGACAGTCTTTACACAGTGCTCCTTTCACCAAGGGATGACCACCACGATATGGGGATATAAACCCGTTTTGAGGATGCACTCACCAAATGTAAAAATCCAATCAGCATGGAATCAACATAGACATGTGCCGTAATCATGCAGTCTCCACCAATTGCTGTTGCTTGTTAGCATGGTCCGCAATCACATGTGAGGAAAAAAAGGGGTCTATATAGAGCAGTACCGTTTTAAAAGATTTATTGAATCCCACAGTATCCCCTATACAGATATGCGTACCGCAAAATAACAATTCTCAACTCTCAAGCAAACAATAAATGGTACTTGTGAGTGTGATCACTCCGGTTACCACAAGGCTGTAGCCGCCCGGGTTAGCAGTAATTTGCATACTTCCTTGTTCCTGGTCCTAGGAGCACTCGCATCACTTCCGGTCATTCGATAGGAGTCACGTCCTGTGACAACCACATTGGTTTAGACTCATTGCCTAAAAAGCGAATATACGATCACCCTAACATTAAAGTAGGTCTTAAGTCCTTATGTGAGCGTAAGGACTTGATTAACCGCCCGCAGACAAAGGTGGGGGCTTAGTCATCTTGGATAAGAATGACTACGATACTAGATGTCCCGAATTCTGGATGATACGGATACCTATATAGTATTACCCAGGGACCCTACTAAGGACTTTAAGAAAATTCTGGTGGATTTAGTTAGGATTCCAACAGGGGATTTTGGACAAAAAGGAAAGAGACTATTTGATACCCCGAGCACCTCGCATACCTATTATGTACTACCTCCCCAAAGTCCATAAAAATGCCACACAACTTCCAGGCCGACCCATTGTGAGTGGGATAGATTCCGTGACGTCCCGTATAGGTCGATATATCGATTTTCACTTACAGCCACTAGTAAGATCTATCCTCTCCTACCTGAAGAATACAGGGGACACTATTCGTCTGTTGGAGAGAATAGATTTTCTTTCTCGTACATCACGGGACACAGAGCGACATAGTCATTACTAATGGGTTATATAGATACCGTCAGGTGCTGGCACTGGCAACTTCCAAAACCGGAAGTACCCTCCCCTATATAAGCCCCTCCCATCCGGGAGCACCTCAGTTTTTTGCCAGTGTCTAAGGTGTTGGCCAAGAAGAAACATGTGTTTTTCACTGAGCTTGCGTACAGGTTCTTTTGGGCCTCAGTAAGCTATTCCGGATCCGACCAAAAAAGCTTCATAGCTAAACGGTCGGTACCCGGGCCTTGCAGAGAAGAGCAAGGTTTTGCCTGTAATGCTTCTCTTAGGAGAGCTGGACCCTGGGATCCAGAGCTCTGGTCATACCCACGACCAAGATGTTTTCTGTGCAGGGTGCTATACAGGTCCAGGGGAGTGGAATCCTTGGGAACCCGGTCCCTGAAGGTTTGATTACAATGCCTGCCGTGATAGGTGAAGTTTGGGCTTCTGTGGACCAAACAAAGTCCTGCGGCGAGGAAAAGGTAAGTGGGGGCCCTCAGGAACTTGGTTCTATTGAGGGACCCCCAAGCCTATTTTGTCTTTCTGCCTGTTACCTAAGGTATTCCCGCTAATATTCTGTGTATGCCTGTTACTACTGAGAAAATGTAAAAATTTTAATAGTAGGCAAGAAAAAAAAAAAATATGTAAGACCGCGGTACCTGTGTTAGACACTAGAGGCCGCTATGGTTCTTTTTCTTGTAATGTGGATTTTTTTTTTCTTCCAGAATCAAATCCAGGCAGTTGGTATGTTCTCTGCTGGGAAGCTGTCTCCTCTGCCCTGTTGCTGCGCTCATCCATCCCCGGGCCCTGCGGCAAAGGGGGCCCGGGCTCCCATCTAGCTCCTTATTGTTTTTAAAAAAGGGCGCCGAAGGCGCACGTGCCCGCGCGCGTGCGCGTGCACGCGCCTCTATTCATAGAGGCGATCTGAAAAAAGGGGCGGAGCGGGTGGATGACGCTCAGGTGTGCGCCGCGGCGCTACTGCGCATGTGCGGGCGTCCAGCGTGTTTTAAAGCACATTATAGCTGGCTATTGAATGCACAGACAGAGCTAGCAACAGATAAAGGCACACAGAGGCGGTTGATGCAGGCATCCCCTAGAAAGGCACTTTAGTAGACACCAACTGTGATATAGCAGCAATTGTGCTAGACTATTCTCAGTAAAAGTGGTGTATTACGGCTGGAATACCTCAGCTTTAGGCTTAAGAATATGCCGTCCAGAAGCTCTGGAACTGAATCTTCCAGGAAGCGAAGGGGGTCTCATCGGGCTCTGAGGTGGGCATGCTTCTGCTGCACCAGTCTCCCCTGAAGTTCAGAGGTAAGTGACCATAGAGACCCCGCAGGGGTACTTAGTACTGTGGCTGTCCTCAGTCACCTGCTCCTGTGTATGTAACAGAGGAGGTTTTTTTCCTCAGCTCTGGGAGGATTAGAGAGAGATTGTCAACATTGATCGCTGCCTCCCTGTCAGGGAAAGCACGCCGATCTCCGTCTCCTCCTTCAGAGTGCCTGTTAGCAGAGCAACAGTCCCATACAGGGATCGACCTGCCTGAAGGGGATCAGGATGAGGTTGATTCTGTTATAGAGGAATCAAACAGTGGAGGAACCTTTCTCAGCAGCTCAAGCTGAAAGATTGTGGGTTCAGTCTCTGACTAACATGGTCCGATCGGCATTAAAAATGCACCTTGCGGAACCATCAACCACTACTGTATCCTCGTTGGGGTCGCTAGAAGCCCCCAGACTGTCTGTTCTTTTCCACTTCACCCTTTTACTGAAAGGGCTTATTTACCAGGATTGGGAACGTCCTGAGAAAATATTATTCCCCCAAGAGATTTCGGGTGGTCTATCCCATGGAGGATAAGTTCATCAAAAAAAAAATAAAAAAAAATGGAAGGTCCCTACAGTGGACGCAGCCATCTCTTGTATGTATAAATCACTGACATGTCCAGTGGATAATGTCCAAATGTTCAAGAACCCAATAGATAAAAGATTGGAGTCCTTATGAAAGTCTGCTTCTTTCTACAGCAAGCTTGGTGACACAACCAGCAGTAGCAGCTATTGGGGTCTGCTAAGCAGTGAAGGATCAGTTAAAACAGGTCTTGAGGGACTTGACAGATCAGCAGGCCTTGCCCTAGCTGATCTACCTAGAGCCTTAGGCTTTGCGGTTGACGCCATAAAGGATTCAGTCCATCAGGCCTCCCGCCTTACGCTGTCTAGAGTACATATGCGTAGGCTTCTATGGCTCAAAAACTGGTCTGCTGAAGCTCCCTGTAAGGAATGGCTGGTTAGCGTCCCATTTCATGGTGAACGCTTATTCAGGGAAAACCTGGACAAATATATCCAGAAAATTTCCAGCGGTAAAAATACGCTCTTGCCGGTTAAAAACAGAGTTAGAGGTCCCTCTTTAAGAGGCCTGCTTCTCCAGTCCCTGGGGCATCGGCTGTGAAACAGTTCCGACGGCCTCCTCGGTCAATTCCCGGGGGTAAAAAACAGGGACAATAGCAGGGTAATGAGAAACCCTGGGTCAGGGGAGGTACAAAACCTCCCCCAAAGTTAAATTCATTGAAGGGTTGCCCCCACTCAGTCGGGTGGGGGGAGGACTCCAGTTGTTCACAAGAGACCTGGCGGGACGCGATCAAGACAGATAGGTGCTCTCCGCAGTATGTTGGGGATACAGATTGGAGTTAAGAGACTCTCCTCTTTCCCATTTTTGAGGTCAAACGTGCCAAGGGATCCCCGGAAGAGAGAGTCCCTCCTGTTGGCACTAGAACAACTATTGCTCCAGGGAGTAATTATGGAGGTTCCCCTGGAAGAATGAGGGTTCGGGTTTTACTCAAACCTCTCTACAGTCCCGAAGCAAACGCGGACGGGAGGCCCATATTAATTCTAAAAGGGCTATACAAATTCCTGTATATCAGGACTTTCCGATGAAGTCGATCCGATCGGTGGCCACTGCCCTACAAGGGGAGGATTGGTTAGCCGCGATCGACATCAAAGATGCTTATCTGCACATTCCCATCTTTCCAGTCTACCAAAAGTTTCTACGCTTTGCAGTAGAAGGGCGCCATTTTCAGTTCAGAGCCTTACCCTTCGGTTTGGCCACAGCACCACGAGTGTTTACAAAAATTCTGGCCCTTTATTGGCCAATCTAAGAACACAAGGTGTAATGATAATGGCATATCTAGATGACTTGTTGCTGATAGACCACTCAGTGAAAAAACTAGAAGTGGTTGTTCACGAGACAATCAAGTATCTGGAATATCACGGTTGGATTATCAACCGAGACAAGTCAGCCCTAAAACCAGTCAAAAGTCTGGAATACTTGGGGCTAAGGCTGGATTCAGACCAGAGAAAAATTTTCTTGCCTCAAGAAGAGGGGTCGTCTTTGAGGGATCTGATCCACTTAGTGGGTTCAAAAAGACAGCCATCCATACGCCTGTGCATGAGGCTGCTGGGAAAAATGGTGGCATCATTCGAAGCAGTACCCTACGGTCAATTCCATTCAAGGAATTTGCAAAGGGCCATACTGTCAGCCTGGAACAAAAAAGTTCAGGCTCTGGACTTACCAATGTCCTTGTCCCCTTCCGTTCGCAAGAGCCTCCGCTGGTGGTTGGTTCCCCAGAATCTGGAAAGAGGGAAATCCTTCAGTCCGATTTCCTGGAAGGTGGTCACTACAGATGCCAGCCTTATAGGCTGGGGAGCAGTACTGGAGCAATGGTCTCTCCAGGGCAGATGGTCGGATGCAGAAAAGGCCCTGCCCATCAATCTCTTAGAGATACGAGCAGCCCGGTATGCCCTAGTAGCATGGACATCCAAACTCCAAGGGTCCCCTGTCAGAATTCAATCAGACAATGCCACAGCAGTGGCATATATCAATCATCAGGGGGGCACCAGGAGTCGTGCAGCCCAGAGGGAAGTAAATTACATCCTGAGATGGGCAGAAAGATATGTCCCAGCCATATCTGCGGTATTCATTCCAGGAGTGGAGAATTGGAAGGCGGACTTTCTAAGTCGCCAACAATTATGCCCAGGGGAATGGTCCCTTCATCCCGAGGTTTTCCGGACAATATGTCAGCGGTGGGGAACACCGGATGTAGATCTGCTAGCATCCAGATTCAATACAAAAGTGGACAGGTTTGTCTCTTGGACAAGGGATCCCCTAGCTTGCGGCTCGGATGCCCTAGTGTTCCCTTGGGATCAGTTCAAGCTGATATATGCATTCCCACCGCCACAATTGTTACCTCGATTACTCCGCAGAATCAGGGTAGAAAAGAAACCAGTGATTCTGGTGGCTCCAGCGTGGCCCCGAAGAGCATGGTACGCGGAGATTGTAAAGATGTCTGTGGGGAGTCCTTGGACCCTCCCACATCGTCCGGACCTGCTTTCGCAAGGACCGATATACCACCCTTCCTTACCAGCCCTAGGTTTGACGGCCTGGCTATTGAAGCCCACATTCTAAAAAAGAGAGGGCTCTCTAATGCTGTGGTATCTACCATGATCAATGCCAGGAAGCCGGTATCCAGGCAGATCTACTATAGAATCTGGAAGGCGTACATCGCGTGGTGTGAGGCCAAGAAATGGCATCCACGTAAGTACGTAATAGGTAGGATTCTGAACTTCCTACAGTGGGCTGTAGATAGGAAGCTTGCCTTGAGTACTATCAAGGGTCAGATTTCGGCCTTGTCAATATTTTTTCAAAGGCCCTTGGCTTCGCATTCACTAGTCAAAGCCTTTATACAAGGAGTGATGCGTATTAGTCCTCCGGTTAATATTCCCATATGTCCATGGGATCTAAACTTGGTTCTGTCGGTTCTACAGAAACAACCATTTGAACCATTACAGCATATTTCTTTGGTTCTTCTCACCAGGAAATTGATTTTTCTAGTAGCCATTTGTTCGGCTAAAAGAGTGTCGGAATTAGCAGCTATGTCCTGTAAGGAGCCATATCTGGTTATCCATAAGGATAGAGTAGTGTTACGCCCTCATCCAGCCTTTCTTCCTAAGGTGGTATCGAGGTTTCATTTGAACCAAGATGTGGTTCTTCCTTCTTTTTTCCCCAAACCTAGCTCGGTAGAGGAAAAGTTATTGCATTCTTTGGATGTAGTAAGAGCAGTTAAAGCTTATCTAAAAGCCACTGCTCAGATTCGCAGAACGGATACTTTGTTTATTCTGCCGGAAGGCCCCAGAAAGGGTCAGGCAGCGTCGAAATCTACTTTAGCCAAGTGGATTCGACAGGTCATAATGCAAGCCTATGGCTTGAGAAGAAGACCGCCTCCGTTCAAAGTTAGAGCGCACTCCACGAGAGCAGTTGGAACTTCATGGGCAGTGCATCACCAGGCCTCCCTGGCTCAAATCTGTAAGGCCGCAACATGGTCTTCAGTTCACACGTTTACTAGGTTCTACCAGGTGGACGTTAGAAGTCAGGAGGATGTCGCCTTTGGGCGCAGTGTGTTGCAGGCCGCAAAAGATCCTCATGTCTGATAGCGCTCAGCTTATATATGGTGTATCCCCCCCCTCATTGGGCATTGCTTTAGGACATCCCATTAGTAATGACTATGTCGCTCTGTGTCCCGTGATGTACGAGAAAGAAAATAGGATTTTTATAACAGCTTACCTGTAAAATCCTTTTCTTGGAGTACATCACGGGACACAGAGCTCCCGCCCCTCTTTGGGGACACTTATTGCTTTGCTACAAAACTGAGGTGCTCCCGGATGGGAGGGGCTTATATAGGGGAGGGTACTTCCGGTTTTGGAAGTTGCCAGTGCCAGCACCTGACGGTATCTATATAACCCATTAGTAATGACTATGTCGCTCTGTGTCCCGTGATGTACTCCAAGAAAAGGATTTTACAGGTAAGCTGTTATAAAAATCCTATTATCGAGATGACTATTTATTTAGTCACAGCTGACGTCACTGCACTCTACACCTGTATACCACACAGGCTAGGCTTGGCGGCTGTTGAACATCATTTATCCAATAACAACCGGATAGCTGGCGTTCAGCAGCGTTATATTATGGAACTACTCCAGTTCGCTACACAGTGTAACTACTTTTGGTAAACCAACCAGTACTTTTTACAAAGAAAGGGAGTTGCGATGGGGGCGAAATTTTCCCCCAGTCTCGCCAACCTTTTCATGGTCCTATGGGAGGAGGATGTTGTCTATGCCCTACAGAGACCCGAATTGGCTTTGTGGGCAAGATACATAGACGACATCCTCCTCCTATGGAAAGGGGATGAAGAATCCCTACATGACTTTATGGCCACTCTTAATAACAATGAGAGGGGCATTGTGTTGACTTATGAGACAAGTTCCACCACAATTAATTTTCTTGATTTAGAAATTTCTATTGAAGACCATCAGCTAGTCACCAGTTCAAACTGACCGACCATAATGGCTATATTCTGGTCGACAGCTGCCATTATAGCTCTTGGCTGAAATCTGTACCGCGGAGTCAGTTACACCGCATTAGAAGAAACTGTACAAACCTTACCGATTTCCAGCAACAGGCAGATACTCTGAAGTCTAGATTTGTCGAAAAAAGGATATCTTTCCACAACTATACACGAGGAGATGAATAAAGTCTCACTGATAGATCGTTGTACGCTTACCACTGAACAACCTAAACGTATACCTGATGCAAAATTCAAATGGTCTTTTATTACCCAATTCTCTATACAGCACAAACAAGTTAAAAGCATCTTTAACCACTTGACAACTGGGCACTAAATCCCCTTCGTGCCCGGACCAATTTTCAGCTTTCAGTGCTCTCACACTTTGAATGACAATTACTCAGTCATGTAATACTGTAACCTAATGATTTTTTTGTCCTTTTTTTCATACAAATAGAGCTTTCTTTTGGTGGTATTTGATCACCTCTGGGTTTTTTATTTTTTGCGCTATAAATGAAAAAACACGGAAAATTTTGAAAAAAAAAACGCTTTTTTTTAGTTTATGTGATAAAATTTTGCAAATTATTAATTTTTCTTTATAAAATTTAGCCACAATTTATACTGCTACATATCTTTGGTAAAAATAACCCAAATTAGTGGATATTATTTGGTCTAAGTTGTAGAAAGTTATAGAGTCTACAAGCTGTGGGGCGGATCATAAACAATTGATCACACCTAATGTACTGGTGGCCTATCTCATTTCTTACGACCCGAACAAGCCAGCAAAGCACAAATACCCCCCAAATGACCCCTTTTTTTAAATTAGACATTCCAAGGTATTTAGTAAGATGCATCGTGAGGTTTTTGATGTTGTAATTTTTCCCACAATTCTTTGCAAAATGAAGATTTTTTTTTATTTTTTTATTTTTTCCACAAAATTGTCATTATAATAGGTTATTTCTCTCACATGGCATGTGTATACCACAAATGACGCCCCAAAATACATTCTGCTACTCCTCCTGAGTATGGCAATACCAAATGTGTGAGACTTTTATACAGCCTGCCCACATACAGAGGCCCAATATTGAAATAGCACCATCAGGCATTCTAGGAGCATAAATTACACATCTCATTTCTCAACCACCTATTACATTTTTGAAGGCCCTGGAGCACCAGGACAATGGAAACGCCCACAAAGTGACCCCATTTTGGAAAGCTAACACCCCAACGTATAATGTATGAGGCATAATGGGTCATTTGAACGGTTCATTTTTTTCCTGAAGTTTTTTGAAATTGCGGGGAAAAAATGAAAACGCAATTGTTTTACGCAAAGTTGTCCATTTATAAGATATTGCCAACACATAGCATGTACATAGCAAAAATGACACCTCAAAATACATTCTGCTACTCCTCCTGAGTATGGCGATACCAAATGTGTGAGACTTTTATACAGCCTGCCCACATACAGAGGCCCAATATTGAAATGGCACCTTCAGGCATTCTAGGAGCATAAATTACACTTCTCATTTCTCAACCACCTATTACACTTTTGAAGGCCCTGGAGCACCAGGACAATGGAAACGCCCACAAAGTGACCCCATTTTGGAAAGCTAACACCCCAACGTATAATCTATGAGGCATAATGAGTCTTTTGAACGGTTCATTTTTTTCCTGAAGTTTTTGGAAAATGCGGGAAAAAAATGAAAACGCAATTTTTTTACGCAAAGTTGTCCATTTATAAGATATTGCCAACACATAGCATGTACATAGCAAAAATGATACCCCAAAATACATTCTGCTACTCCTCCTGAGTATGGCGATACCAAATGTGTGAGACTTTTATACAGCCTGCCCACATAGAGAGGCCCAATATTGAAATGGCACCTTCAGGCATTCTAGGAGCATAAATTACACATCTCATTTCTCAACCACCTATTACACTTTTGAAGGCCCTGGAGCACCAGGACAATGGAAACGCCCACAAAGTGACCCCATTTTGGAAAGCTAACACCCCAACGTATAATCTATGAGGCATAATGAGTCTGTTGAACGGTTCATTTTTTTCCTGAAGTTTTTGGAAATTGTGGGAAAAAAATGAAAACGCAATTGTTTTACGCAAAGTTGTCCATTTATAAGATATTGCCAACACATAGCATGTACATAGCAAAAATGACACCTCAAAATACATTCTGCTACTCCTCCTGAGTATGGCGATACCAAATGTGTGAGACTTTTTCACCACATACAGAGGCCCAATATTGAAATGGCACCTTCAGGCATTCTAGGAGCATAAATTACACATCTCATTTCTCAACCACCTATTACACTTTTGAAGGCCCTGGAGCACCAGGACAATGGAAACGCCCACAAAGTGACCCCATTTTGGAAAGCTAACACCCCAACGTATAATCTATGAGGCATAATGAGTCTTTTGAACGGTTCATTTTTTTCCTGAAGTTTTTGGAAATTGCGGGAAAAAAATGAAAACGCAATTTTTTTACGCAAAGTTGTCCATTTATAAGATATTGCCAACACATAGCATGTACATACCAAAAATGACACCCCAAAATACATTCTGCTACTCCTCCTGAGTATGGCGATACCAAATGTGTGAGACTTTTATACAACCTGGCCACATACAGAGGCCCAACATGCAAGGTACACCATCAGGTGTTCTAGGGACACATAGCATGAACATACCAAGAATTACACCCCAAAATACATTCTGCTGAGCAAATGGTAAACAAAAGATTACCTGTGGTTTTAGTAGCGCAGTTTTCCACAGGAGGACAGCACTGGTCCAGGCAAGAGGCAGGGACTTGGTCAGCAAAAGCGGTGTGGTCAGTTCATCCGACAGGCAGAGGCATGATGGCATAGGTCCTACAGGCAGTTGGCAGAAGTAGGGCCTCGTTCAGGACTGAATGGGGACAGGGGTAGAGGCTTCTCCCACCCAAATCTCTTTGAAGCCTCCGAGTCTCCAGACCCTAATCTGGGAATGAGAAAAACAAAAACAATTGTTTTCTTCATCCAGAAAAACAATTCTGGAGCCCCTCACATATGTGAGACCCCTGTGTTATGAATCCCACTAGTCCACTGGCAGGGTACAAGATCAGTCCAAGAGGCAGGCAAAAAGCATGGTCAAACAGTCCAGGGTCAGTTCCAGATCAGACAGAGGTATGTACAGAATCGTTAGGCAGAAGCGTGGTCAAATAACAGTCCAGGGTCAGTTCCAGATCAGGCAGAGGTATAAACAGAATCATTAGGCAGAAGCGTGGTCAAATAACAGTCCAGGGTCAGTTCCAGATCAGGCAGAGGTATAAACAGAATCGTTAGCCAGAAGCGTGGTCAAATAACAGTCCAGGGTCAGTTACAGAGAAAGCAGAGGCATAAGGGGTGTGAACATAAATGGCAGGAAGTGAACTAATAATTTATTTTGGTATGGTAATGGCGGAAGCAGTTGCCTATGCAGAGGCCTGGTTCTGAAGGACATTGGGCACAATGATAAATGGTGTCTCTTCTCTCTCCTCTTTTGGAGCACACCCGGCATTTTTTCTGGCGTTTTTGGCCTGTTGGTCTGGGAGGGATTTTATCTGGGAAGTGGCGCTCGGAGAGACGGCTAACGACATCGGATCTTATGTTTACTGGTGGGCTGTTCGGGTATAAAAGGGCAGTGGTGATTTCCTCCTGGAAGAAAAGGAAGGATTTGGGTCTTCTAGTGGATTTTCGATATATTACATATGAGTTGTACATGGCCAAATTGAACAAATAAATTGAAACTTTCTTATACCACTGGTATGATCTTCTTGTGGAAAGGTAGGGTTCGAGCATCTGGTCGTTGAAGTCGACACCCCCCATGAACTTATTGTAATCGTAGATGCATTTGGGTTTTTGGATCCGGCCATTCCTCCTGGTGACTTCAACAAATTCATTGTTGTGGATGGAAGAAAGCAAGTACACGTCTCTTCTGTCCCTCCACTTCACAGCCAAAATCTCCTCATTACGCAAACTCGCCGTCTCCCCTCTTCTCAATTTTTTGGTGACCAGGCTTTGAGGAAAGCCCTTCCGGTTCGTCCGTACGGTGCCGCATGCTGGAGTCTTCATTCTGTGCAAATTTCGGAACAGGGGCAAACTGGTATAAAAATTGTCCACATACAAGTGGTATCCTTTCTCTAGGAGTGGGTTTATGAGTTCCCAAACTACTTTCCCACTGGTTCCAATGTAGATTGGGCAATTAGGGGGGTTCAGTTCGGAGTCCTTCCCTTCATATATGATGAAGCCATACACATACCCAGTTTCTCTGTCGCACAATTTATACAGCTTCACCCCATAGCGGACCCTTTTGCTGGGTATAAATTGTTTTATGCCCAGCCTGCCAGAAAATTTGATAAGGGACGCATCTATGCATATGTGTTTGTCTGGGGTAAACAACTGGGGGAAGGTTTCAGAAAAATAATTTAGTAGCGGCCGAATTTTATAAAGTTTATCAAAATTTGGGTCATTTCGGGGAGGGCACTGGGTATTATCATTGAAGTGTAGGAATCTCATAATCATTAGATATCTGGACCTGGGCATTACTGAGGAAAAGATGGGCATATGATATATGGGGCGGGATGACCAATATGAACGTAATTGATTTTTTCCATTTAGTCCTATGCAGAATGTGAGGCCCAAAAAAATCCTAAACTCCTCCACTGTAAGGGCTTTCCACACGTAGGGACGGGCATAAGAGGACGTTGGGTTGCTGGTTATAAACTGTTGGGCATATAAGTTGCACTGGGCCACAATTGTTGCCAGCATGTCGTTAGTAAAAATTAAATTAAAAAAATCTATTGGGGAAAAGTTTTCTGTATCCACCTGGACTCCTGGCTGGGCAGTGAAAGGGGGAATGTTGGCTTCTCCTGAATTTGGAGGAAGCCACAAAGGGTACTGAAGGGAATAGGGAAGGCTGGCTTGGGACCTAACCCTTTGGGGCTGAGGTGACACCCCACTGGTATGTGGCCTTTCTTCTCGAGGTACTGCGGTGCTGGTGGATGGCACTGCGGTGCTGGTGGATGGCACTGCCTCCTCAGCAGAACGCCTTCGTCTGGCGGGCAGGCCCTCCTCCTCTTCTTCTTCTTCCTCCTCCTCCTCTGCCGTCTCCTCCGTCACTGATCCACTGCTTATGACAGGCTCGTAGTCCACGTCAGACTCATCTGAATATGCGGAGGACTCCGAATCGGAGCGCTCCCCGTTGCTCCCGTCGGCCGCAAGAATTTCATACGCCTCCTCGGCTGAGAATACTCTTTTAGCCATTTGATGAGATGGCACTGACAGGTGGCACTGATGGCAGATGGCACTGGCAGGTGGCACTGGCAGTTGGGACTGGTGGCACAGATGGCACTGGCAGGTGGCACAGATGGCACTGGCAGGTGGCACTGGCAGGTGGCACAGATGGCACTGACTGGTGGCAGATGGGACTGGTGGCACAGATGGCACTGGCAGGTGGCACAGATGGCACTGGCAGGTGGCACTGGCAGGTGGCACTGGCAGGTGGCACAGATGGCACTTACTGGTGTCACTGGTGGCAGATGGGACTGGTGGCAGATGGGACTGGTGGCAGATGGCGGTGGCAGATGGCGGTGGCAGATGGCACTGGCAAGTGGCACTGGCAGCAGATGGCACTGGCAGGTGGCACTGGCAGCAGATGGCACTGGCAGATGGCACTGGCAGATGGCCCTGGCAGATGGCACTGGTAGATGGCCCTGGCAGGTGGAAGATGGCCCTGGCAGGTGGCACTGGTAGCAGATGGCACTGGCAGGGATTGTGGGCACTGTTTTTTACTTGTGTGTGTGTGTATTTTATCACTCACTATTACAAGCTGCAGCACAGATCTCTCTCTCTCCTCACACGCTGTCTCTGTGTGAGGAGAGAAAGCCGGCAATGAGAGATGATCTCATATGTTTACATTTGAGATCATCTCTCATTGGATAGTGAGATCGAGTGCTGAATGGCCTCTGTGATTGGCCATTCAGCACGATCTGTGATTGGCTGTGTCCAAGGGACATGGCCAACACAGATTTTCCCCGATGCGCGCTCGCGGGGGCGCGCGGGGGGGAAAGAGGAGGACGTCCATGGACGTCCAGTCAGCACTTCGGCGCCGCAATGCAGACGTCTTTTGAGCATTGCCCGGGCGCGAAGTGGTTAATCGTCATTGGAGGGTACTTAAGAACGACCCACTGTTGGGCCCTGTCCTTCCTGACAAGGCTGAGGTTATATACAGGGGAGCCCCATCTCTAAGGAATCAGATCGCCCCAATGTGATCAATCCCCCTACCAGACCTTTATTTTTTTCATAACCTTAAGTCATACTATCCTTGTCGGGAATGCAATGTTTGTATACACAATGTATGCGGGAGACGAAAAACTAAGAGTTTTGAATCCACTACCACGTCTGCGATTTATCAAATGAAACATTTTACTACATGTGCCACCCTCTTCATTGTTTACCTTATTACGTGCCCATGTAAAAAGCAATATGTGGGACGCACTATTAGAACGTTTTCTTAGGGTGAATGAGCATATTGCTAGTATTAAACCATAGTGTACCCAGACATTATTTGCATTTCCATGATAAAAACCCTTTGGGTACCAAGTTTCAGGTGATTGACAAGATCATTTCACATTGGAGGGGTGAATCTTGTGTGAGAGGTGTTTCCCAGTTAGAGACTTTCTGGATACACCAGCTTAAAAGTTACTCCCCACATGGGTTGAACATCGACTGGGATATCAACGCTTTCATTAATAAAGCCTAGGTTACAGGTTTACTTTCTTTATATTTAGATCTATAGCTCTACAATTAAAAAAAAAAATTTCTGGTCAGTTCTATATACACTTTTATACTCCTTACATTGGTAATCTGTTTAAATATATTAGAACACTGTTTTATTACATTTTCGGTATGGTAAAGGAAATACCATTTATTGCCTTGTACTTTGTAATTTGTACATCTGACATTAGGGCTTGTATAGCAGGTCTCTGATTGCATGTTTGCATAGGTTTATTGTTTTGATGACATTGTGGCCGTCTGCCCATGGTCATCATTGTAATAATCTTTTTTTTATGTTGCTGGTGACCATCGGTCCACCTTTTCTGTCAGGTGGTGCAGGGTTATTCTCTCTCCTAACCCCCCTTTAGGTGTATTAAGGTGGGGACAACCCATGTTTCTACGATTTTGTGTACAGTTAGGTAACATAACAACAGATATGTTCTAATTGTTAGCGGTTTATCATGGTTGCCTAGCTACAGTAAATGGTGAGACTCTGCACTTCCTGATCATGTGACGCATGTAGTGTGCTTTTTGATTGGCTGCTAATTGGCCCATTTTCGCATGGATTTATTTCTGTGTTGCGATGGGTTCAGCCGCCGATGACTCTTGTGATCACATGACATTGCGCGATGTGTCAGAGGTGTGGACGTCATTACATCAATGAGCAGTTGGTTGCCATACCTCCTCCCACTTGATATACGAGGTGGTGAGTTACTATGGGGTTTGGAACGCAAGCCGTGCTACCAACGGCGCGTGATGACGCAATCTGACGGCAACACGATGATGCAATAATGACGTCTGCCTCTTCTGATTGGTCCTATTGACCCAAGGGGAGTGTAGACACCAGCTGTTGCGGTTTGAATCATTAGTGACCGGACTGTATGGATTACTATATATTTGCGTGGTGTCATTCAGCAGGTTTATGTCCCAGTTGAAGTACCTCTTGTACGAAACATGTCAGGTACATAGCCTGCTAAGCTCTGTTCACCACGCTTTTTATCGATTTTTTTGTGATCACTTTGTGCATACATCTTATGTGATGATTGTACGTTTTTATACTATTTAGTTTTTATCGAAATACATTTTTTTAAATATCCTGGATTTATCTGCGGAGGCATTCTTTTTTTCCTATGATCAATGCAGTCTTTCGGATGTAAAGAGAACCACCCATGAACTCCGCCATTGGAATTGATACCTCTGAGTTACTAGTGGCTTCACCGATGCAAGAATAGCCAACTCCTCTGCAAGAATTCTTGTCTGGAAGCAGATCCCCGACGATATTTTGTGCCTATCTGACCCACCGCCGCTGGCGTGTGTTCAAGATTTGGGGTAAGAGTACCCATCCCCCTTCCCTGGTGTTGGATGCACGTCCCTGGGTGCTGTGTGTGAAAATCACCCTGAATGTTGCAGATCTGCCACTGCATCGTATGAATATCAGCACTCAATGATTACAACGAATTGGGATCGAATATGACACAGTGAATGCTTCCATGGACTTATGAATGTTTATTTTAACCATCCTGCCTTGCAGTAGATTTTGGCCACAAACCACTCTAGATATAATTGATGTTTGGAGCACACATTTATCTTTTCATAGTATCACACTTTGAAAGATTTTATTGTATTTACTGAAGTGTATGTATAGTTATCTATGCACAGAGCACTTTTCTTAGTATTTTTCACAACTTTTTGGCACTTTTTTGAATGTTCATTCATTCAATCAATCACTTAATATCTCACATTTGAATATTAACCCCTGAGATTCCTTCGGGAGTTTCTTTATATTCTTTAAGTGCTGCATCTTTTTGCCTTTTTCATTTCTTACACAATGGGGGTTATTTACGAAAGGCAAATCCACTTTGCACTATAAGTGTAAAGTGTACTTGAAATTGCACTGAAAGTGCAGTTGCTGTAAATCTGAGGGGTAGATCTAAAATGAGGGGAAGCTCTGATGATTTTATTATCCAATCATGTGCAAGCTAAAATGCTGTTTTTTATTTTCCTTGCATGTCCCCCTCGGATCTACAGCGACTGCACTTCCAAGTGCAATTTCAAGTGCACTTTGCACTTGTAGTGCAAAGTGGATTTGCCTTTCGTAAATAACCCCCAATATGTCTTATTGTTGATGCTGGCTGCTTTTCCTTGATACTAGTAGCGCAAATTTTCCTTATAAATACTTTTTATGACCAACACATTACTACTCTCCTTGGGGCACCCAAAAGGTGTCCCAGGCCCCTAAAGTGTTCGGGTTTGGCTTGAAGAAAAAGGTAGCAACCCTAGCTGGAATGTCAGGGTGAATGCTAGTTTCTATAGACAGATAAAACAAATATATAAAAACAGAAACGTTTATGAATTAAAAAACAAAACACATGTAGCGGGTATGCACTTTCCCGGGTGTAAATTTGAATCTGGCGGTGACACCAGTGATGTGTGATTCCCTGCAGCCCAGAAGGTGGCGCTGTCACCACGGGCTGTGGGTTGAACCATTGCTGTGTGCCGTACCCCTTTTTGTCCTCCCTGGGCAGCGGTATGGTGGGGCGGGGAACCCGCCGTGCTTGCTGGGAGAGGGTATAAAGGGGCCGGCCATCTTGGTCAGGGGGTTCGTAGTCCCAGACACCTTTAGTCTGCGGACGGTGGTTCGTGCCGGTTCTTTGGGTGGCCTAGGCCTGGAGAACCACCGGAGATCGTGTTCCATCTCAGGCACCTTTAGCCTGGGGTGAGGTACTTGAATGGAGGTCCGGAGCTCAGTGCCCAACACTTAGTTCCGCGAGGGAAGGAGATCCTAGGGAACCCAGGGATTGGGTACCCGAATCCGGAAGGCGCAATGGAATGGGGGGAGCTCCTCACTTGAAGCATATTGCCGGTGACAGGTGAGCCTCTCGTCGGAGACCGCCTGGAAGGAAATCCCCCCTCGTGCGGAGACCGCAACCCACTTTCAGGAGAGAAAGTGGAGAACGATTGTGTCTGGGCCTATTCGCATCCACACCTCCTTTCCTGTGCTGTTCTTCAAGGGAGTTCAACTGTTTGTGTTCATTCGCATGAGAATAAAGGAGTGTTGGACTTTAATGGTGTGGGGCTCATTTCTGACGGACATGGCTCAAGGTGACTCTCGGAGAGAGGATCCAGGTGCACAACACTGACCCGAAGGTAAATTAAGAACGTTGTCTATACCGCACTGATACATGTGGTGGAGGCCTGGTGTGGTGTCCCCGCTCTCTCCCCTCTGAGATACCCCTAGACAAGAGACAGACGAGAAAGAACAGAGAGGGGAGTGAGGTGGGCGCTACACACAAAAACAATGAAACGTATGAAAAAACCAAAGCCACTTAAATTTTCCTGAATAGCGAGTGTTGGGTACAGGTATCCTGTGTACATTATATTCCCATTAGCATCCTAGTTGTTTCAAAGCTCTCCGAAGTCCATCTCTCCCCACCCTAGCTACCACAACTACTGTTCTGCTTCTCGAGTCCCTGAAACGGTGAACAGAAGACTGCTACAAGCATACACATTCTAATTTTGCAATGAAGGAGGCAACAGCTATACATTTAATGGGCAATGGGGAGGAGGACTTAAAGTCTAATCAACCCCTGCTCCAGAAAGTGGGCAGGTGTCTTCAAGAGTGACAGTTGGTTACACCTTTTACATGGGGTCATGGAAAAACACCATACTGCCATTTGCTGCAACATCCAACCTCTGCAAATCAAATGGAAAATTGAGTAAAGCTTACCTTGCCTGGATCAGCCCAATTTAGGCTTTCCTTAATAGGTCAGCTCTGCAGGTAATCCTTTCCCACTTCCGGGAGTCCGTGCCGTGGCCCGTGACGTCACCGCGGGGCTCCCTCCTTCTCCCCCGGGCCAATAGGAGAGAGGAGCGGGGCCTCGCGCATGCGCAGTAGGGTTCCCGGCGTGAAGCCGTAAGGCTACACTGCCGGGTTCCCTTACCCGCAATGGTGGCGGCAGCACCCGACAGCTGATGGAGACACCAGCTGCAGTGCCGACATCGCTGAACTCCAGGACAGGTAAGTGTCCTATTATTAAAAGCCAGTAGCTGCAGTAGGTGTAGCTGCTGGCTTTTATTTATTTTTTTGGCCGGAACACGGCTTTAAAGCGAAAGAATCCCCATCGATTTAACAGTTTAAAAAAAGTTACGTTCCCGTCATGAGGGGATTGCCAACTGTCATATTGGTTGTGCTCTCAACCAAACTGTCAAACCATTCAATGGCTGGTGTCATAACTTATCACATGTGCAGCATTATGGCAGTTGAAGATTAAACAAAGGCCAAGATGGCAGCTTCCTTGGCTGAAAACAACAGGAGGGTTTACTTCTACTTTAACTGGCCGGTCTGCTGTCCAGACCTTTCCCAAATTCAAAATATTAGGCACATCTTAAAACAAAAAATACAACAAACAAGACCCAGGACTGTTGAGCAGTTAGAATCCTATACTAGGCAAGAATGGGACAACATTCCACTCCTAAAACTTCAGCAACTGGTTTCCTCAGTTCCCAGACGTTTACAGAGTGTTATTTACCACTTGCCGATCACAACTGCAGCTTTACTGCTACAGTGCGGGTCAGCTGTGCAGAATTGCGTACACATACGCGATTCTGCTCTTCCGGGTAGAGGGGGCACCGCTTGTGCTGTGATTAGTCACAGCACAAGTCGATCAGCGGGTGCTGGCCAATGGATGACCGCCGCCACCCGCTGTTGGCATGGAGAAAAACAGGACAAAGCTCTGTCCTGTCAGCAGGGGTGTGCTGGTTTTGTTTCCCTGCAAAGCAGGAAATAAAATCCAGCACATCCCTTAGTGCAAGCACACACAAACACTGGTTAGGCACACATTTAACCTTTTGATCGCCCTAAATGTTTAACCCCTTCCCAGCCAGTGTCATTAGTACAGTGACAGTGTATATTTTTAGCACTGATCACTGTATTAGTGTCACTGGTTCCCACAAAGTGTCAGTTAGTGTCAGACACAATTTTGCAGTCCCACTATAAGTCACAGATCACAGCCATTACTAGTATGAAAAATAAAATAAAAAATCCAGTATATATAAGCTATAACTTTTGCACAAACCAATCAATATACGCTTATTTCAATTTTTTTCTCACCAAAAATATATAGCAGAATACATATTGGCCTAAATATATTAAGAAATTCGATTTTAATTTTTTTTTATTGGATATGTTTTATAGCATAAAGTAAAAAATATTGTTTTTTTTCAAAATTGTCTGTCTTAAAGGGGGGTAAATTTTCTGGAGGCCAAGTGGTTAAAAGAGGGGATGCTACACTGTGATAAACATGGCCCTGACACAATTTTTTAGAGCTATGTTGCTGCCGTCCAAGTTCAAAATCACCTTATTTTGTTTCTTAAAATGTCACATTTTCTGTTTAAACATTTGATGCATTTTCTATGATGAATAAAATATGGGTTTATGAGATTTACAAATCATTGCATTCGGTTTTTATGTAGATTTTCTCTTTGAATATTTTATTGTATTTTATAAGTTGCAATGAATTACAATAAATCAGCATTGTAAGAACAAGTTTCAAATATAACATTAAAAATATATGTAGCCCCCTACTCCTGTCGGGTAGACGCTATATGTTAAATTTAGTTATCTGAGCTGTAGTTCAACTCAGAAATAATTATGTAAATTACTGGCTCTGTTTAAGTCTAGCTGGGCTGCGCGTTTTCCACCTGACAGTAGGTGTCGCTGTCACCACAGGCCAGGATTGGAAATGCAGCAGGCTAGGTGTATTGGGTATTCCTTTCCCAGAAGTGGCTCAGGGGGCGTGGTCAACCCACTGTGCATTCTGGGAGGGGTACTTAAGAGGCAGAGGCCGCTCTATCGGGGTTCGTTGCCGGGGTCGTTGCCGGATCCTGACCTGAGGCCCCTCCTGGCCTCAGGGATGTACGAGCCATTTTCGGCTTCAGGGCCTGCTGGCCCGAGGCTCTGCAACTGAGGAGTAGGCCCAGGAGTTGCTGGGGCCTACTAGTCTAGGGATGGTCCTACGCGGTCTTGCCTGCGGGAAGAAGCGGAACAATTGGGGACTCAATTGAAGGACGCATCCTGGCCAGTTTGCCTCACGGTGCTGCCGGACGGCTGAAAGATTCTGGCACTGTGAGCTGTGTACTTCTGAAGGAACTTTTTTGCAAAGTTTCAGTGTGGTTACACGATCTTGTGGTGGAAGGTTGTGGGACGACGCAACGCCACTCATCAAGTCTGTGGCAGAGACTTTGAGCGAGCTTCGCACTGGTTGCTAGGCCGGTGAGAGTAGGCCTATACGGTGTTTGCTGAATCCAGCGTGGAGCTGTTTTGTCCTCTGGATCTGAGATTGTGCCCATGATCCGCAAAGTAAAGTGCCTGAAACTCCCCTATCCCTCTATCTATCCCTCTGTTGGAACTGATAAAATAAAGCCTTGAAGAAAACGTATCCAAGTGTTGGTGTGAACATTTATAAAAGCTCTTCAAGAAGGATCCCTGACACGAGTGTGGTGAACAGAAAAGGTAATGGTAGGCCCAAAACTTTAAGCAAGCAGCTCCTACGGGGGTAGTGCTACATATACAAGAAAGCTTCTCGTGTAAATAAAAATTTGTAAAGTAAAGTACAAGTTCTGTCTTATAATAATAGATTGTATAACAAAAAATGTATCCTATTAGAATATTTATATTAAGTATGAAATAGAATGAGATGCACAGAGTAATAAATGAATTGAATAACAAATGTAAGGTCAATAAACAGGAATAAATATAAATGCTAAATATTAAAAACTAAAACGAGATAAGGGGTAGAGACAGAATAATATTTTAAAATATTACGGAATAATGCGGGATAATAGTCTGCAAACAGGGCCAAGGTCCGGCTATGTGGCTTGGCATGTCCTGAGAGAATAAATGAACACGTTTTCTACCCCTAATTATACTATGGTTAATGTAGGGGGAGGGAAAAGAAAGGGGATAGTCATAGGGAGAGGGGGAAAAGAGAAAAACGTCCAGAGAGTAGTATCATGTGGTATAATAGGAATCATGGAACAAAAATATTACAGTATTTATCATATTTTTATGTCTATATCAATGATGTATTTGTACCTGGTGGAAGATAATGATCTATCCATGGTTTCCATACAGATTCAAATTTGGTGATTTTGTCTAAATAAATTGCTTCAGTCTTTGCATGTACCATGGCTTGCATCACTCTTTGTTTAACAGTTTGTATGCAAAGGGAGTTAGTTTTCCATGCTTTTGCTATGGATTGTTTAGCCGCTGTTGTAATAAACAATAATAGTCTAAATTGGCGAAGGGTCAAGCATTGGGGTTTGTAGTTTAATAGTGCTACTACTGGATCAGGCAGCAAGGTTATTTTAAATATTGTTGAAAGAATTTTGAAAACTTTCTTCCAGAATGAGTTGGCTATAGGACAGTCCTACCATGTGTTTATATGTGTGCCTAGGTCTGTACAGCCTCTAAAGCAATTGGCAGGGTATTGATGGTTAAATTTAGCTAAGCGAGCTGGCACTAAATACCATCTAGTAAGGACTTTGTAATTAGTCTCAAGGGCTACTATGTTGGGAGTAGCCGATTTGGTTGCTTGCCATATTTGGGCCCAGTCATGTTCATCTAAATGGAGGTGAAGATCATCCTCCCATTTTCCTGTGTATGACGGAAGAGAGGGGGTTGTATGTGAAATCAATTGGGCATACAGATCTGAAATCAGCCCTCTTCTATGTGGATTTGACATGCAGCTTTGTTCGAAAATAGAAAATTTATGAGGTGTAGTGGTTGTTGGTTTGTATGGGGTCAGAAAAATTTTAATTTGCAAATATCTGAAGGTTTCTGTTTGTGGTAAATTATATTGTTCACATAAAGTCGGAAAAGATAGTATATTTGAAGTTTGGAAAAATTGGTGGTTCCTTAGGAGACCTGCAGTGGCCCATGCCGAAAACGATTTGGGGAAGGACCAAGCTGGATAGAAAGAAGGGTTATGAAGGAAGGAGAGAAGAGGGTTTAGTTTAGATTGTAAGCCAAAACGAGTTTTTAACCTATCCCATATGGAAAGGCCATGTTTAGTGTAAGGATTAGGGATTGATTTACGTTGAGTGGGGGAGAGCCAGAGGAGATTGGCAGTGGAAAGGGGATCACAGTCTACTGATTCTAATGCTACCCATAACGGTATTTCTTTAGTGGCGTGGTATTTTGTCAACTGAGCCAATTGCGCCGCATAATAATATTTTGTGAAATCAGGTACCCCAAGGCCTCCTTTTATTTTAGGAGTATATAGTGTATGTTTAGGAAGGCGAGGTCTGAGTTTATTCCAGATATATTGGATGGTTTTGCGTTGGAGGATACGCAAGAAGTGTGAAGGAACTGTTATAGGAAGTACTCTAAATAGGTAAAGAATTTTTGGGAGAATAGACATTTTTATGACAGTTATTCGACCCATCCATGCTAGAGGATGACCATGTGGAAAGTAACTTGGACAGTTGGGTTAACATCGGAGGATAGTTGGACATATAAAGATCACATGGGTTGGCTGTGAAGTTGATACCTAGATAGGTGATGTGAGTCATTGACCAAGTAAATGGGAGAGAACTGTGTAATTGCGATTGAAGTTCAGGAGATAATGATATATTCAATACTTTAGATTTTTGTATGTTAACTATGAGGCCAGATATATGTCCAAATTCGTTGAGGATTTTAAGAAGAATTGGTGCTGACAACAGGGGACTAGTAAGGAAAATTAGGACATCTGCAAATAAACAGATTTTGTGATGATGGCTGCCAAGTTCTAGTCCCTTGATATCAATGTTGGATCGGATGAGTTGGGCCAGGGGTTCTATCGCTAAAGCGAAGAGAAGAGGGGATAGGGGACATCACTGACGCGTTCCTCTCTCAATAGTAATGGAGTTTGAGCGGAATCCAGAAAAGTATATAAAAGCCTTTGGACCTTGATAAAGAGCGAAAATTCATCTCAGGAAGTGGGTACCAAATCCCCATTTATGGAGGATTGAATGTAGATAGGGCCAAGATAAGGAATCAAATGCCTTTATTATGTCTAATGAAAGGAAGCAGGTAGGGATGTTCCGGGTACGGGCTGTGTGGGCTAAGATTGCAGCCCAACGTATATTATCTCCCACTATAAGGAATAAATCCTGTTTGGTCTCGGTGGATTAAAGTACCTATAATAGAATTAAGCCTATTTGAGATGATTTTTGCCAATAATTTTATATCTATATTAAGTATTGATATTGGTCTGTAATTGGACCAAGAAGTATCGTCTGTATTTGACTTTGGTGTCATAAAAATTGAGGCCATGAGGGATTCTGGACGGAAGGAGTAATCAGTGAGAAGGGAATTGAAGGCATCAACCATAAGGGGTGATAGTAAATTAGCAAATCATTTGCGCAGTTTTAGTGACATTATTGCTGTTTGTATTTCTAATTCGGTGATTGGTTTGTCTAGGGTTTCTTGTTGAGAAATAGAGAGTGATGGTAAGGTAATTATAGATAGGAGGTTATTTAGTCTATTTTGGTCAAAATCATGGGGGTCTTTATAGAGTTCAGATAATCTTTTTTGAAATTCTTGCAATATTTTAAGTGGGTTACTAGTAAAGTTATCTTTGGCCAATTTCAGTCTTATTGGTTTTGGGCTATAATTTTTTTTCCGTAGTGGAAGGCTAGGAAAGTGTCAGGTTTATTAGCCTTCATATAAAAGGTGTGCTTGGATTTTCGGAGAATCTTTTCTGCTGATTCCGTCAAAGGTAAATCAAGTTCCAAACATGTTTTATTATATTGTAATTTTGTTGATGGGTTTGGATCAGTTTGGAATTTCTCCGAAGCGTCATAGAAAGTTTTTTCTAACTTCTTGTGAAGCTGCAGTTCTTGTTTATGAAAGTGAGAAACTTGACTTATACAGACATCTCTGATACAAGGCTTAAGGGCTTCCCAATAATTTAGAGGATTTGTATCATTAGTATTATTGTTTGCAATATAATCTGATAGCTTTCTCAATGACCTGTCTATATGAAGGCTGTGCTAGTAAACCATCATTTATGTACCAAGTTTTATGGTTCGGTCGTGGTATTAATGAGGAGAGAGATGTCAGAACTATGTTATGGTCAGACCATGTACATGGTACGATAGTTGAGTCCAAGATATATGCTGAAATGTTGACATTAATGAAAAGGTGGTCAATGCGGGAGAATTGTTTATGGGGGTGGGAATAATGGGTATATTGTCGTCTAGCCGGATCTTGCTCTCTCCATGTATCTAAAAGGGAATATTTATTAAGAAGTTGTTGATATGAGCGGCGTTGAGTGTGTATCGGAGTTGGGGATTTATCCAAAAATGGATATATGACGTGGTTAGAATCTCCACCTAATATAAGTGTGCCTCGTTTATGATTCTCTATAACAGAAAACAAATGAGAGTGGAATGACAATGGGTTTTTGTTTGGGCCTTAATATGAGACTATAGTAACTTCCATGTCTTGTAAAAGGCCTGTCAATATTATGTAGTGACCTTCAGGGTCTTTCATTTCTGTATGAAGTGTAAATGACGCTGCATGATGAAATGAGACTAGGACACCTCTTTGTTTGGTGACTTCTGATGCAGTATAAACTTGAGGATATTTGCGGCTAAAAAATTTAGGACAAGAATGGGATGAAAAATGTGTCTCCTTAAGACAGACCACATGTGCCTTCAGTTTTGAGAAGGATCAACATGCTTTTGTTCTTTTCGGCAGTGAATTTAGACCCTGTACATTAAGTGTTATAATATTTAGAGGAGCCATTGTATAAGTATAGGAAGGGGGAGGTGTGTTAAGAATTGGTTATATCTATATTTCTCTGGAGAATATTGAGGGCCCGGGGGGAACAATGAGAGGGGTGTGGGGAAAAAGCGAGGATCAGTAGATGGTTAAGTAATTACTCTGTCAATTAATATATGGACAATAAATTAAGAAGCCTTTTTATCTAGAAAGAAAGAAATAGCTCCCAAATAGAGCAAGTATCCAAAGGTTGGTAGTAAATACCAATCTGTGGCTACCCTTTATCCAAAGAGTGTCCAAACTGTTTGTTGGGCACTCGAGGAAGTATTGGAGACGCAGTGGCTATCTCCGGGACTACAATAACCATTATGAAAATGATTTAAAAGAAAATTTAACAACCAAGACTAAGCCAATGAATAGTTTGAGGTACTCAGAAAGAGTCTATGTTAAAACGGCAACTTTGTTTATCAAGATTTAACAGTGTTACATTCATACTAAATTTGGAACAGAATCAACATTCTAGATGTGGTGAATAAAAACTTAAATGAAGTTTATATCATAGGAAATAGAGTGGGAATAAACCACTCTACCCTCTACAAAGATAATGTATTACATTATAAAGGCTAGTTAAAGTGTAAAAAATAACTGGGTTACTAAGATAATCGTACTATATTTAAGCTAAAGGGACCTAGATCTCCTAGTCTATAAATGGAATTATAAACGAAGATATATAGGTTTAAGGAAATTTAAACATAAATATTAGGATAATAGGTATGTTAGGACATATCCAAATTTTGTAGGTAGACTAAATAGAGACAAACGGAGTCTATTCAGGTCTACTAATCTAATGGGTGTACTTTCCAAGATAGTAATTATTTATATTTTTTATATTCATACCACATAGAAAGCATGCCACCTATAATAGCATATATGTTTATAAGTATAAATACATATATTAATTCATCACTATGTTAAAACAATATCTTTTGTTTAGAAATATATAACATTGCTATGTTAAATTTAAATTTGGAACAAAATCAATAGTTTAAAAATAATTAAAAATAATTAGATATTAAGTTCATACCATAGGAGGAAAAAAAGGGGAATAAACTACTCTATTCCTCATGAGAGATAGTGTGTTATCTCTTATAAATTAATTCATGTGTAGTATTACCGTATATACTCGAGTATAAGCCGACCCGAGTATAGGCCGAGGCCCTAATTTTACCACAAAAAACTGGGAAAACGTATTGACTCGAGTATAAGCCTAGGGTGAGAATGCAGCAGCTACTGTAAGCGGAAAAGAGGGTCAACAATGCCCATTTGCAGCTTCACTGTGCCCATTTGCAACCTCACTGTGCCCATTGCAGCCTTACTGTGCCCATTGCAGCCTTACTGTGCTCATTGCAGCCTTACTGTGCCCATTGTAGCCTTACTGTGCCCATTATCACTGTGCCCATTGCAGCCTTACTGTGCCCATTCTCACTGTGCCCATTGTAGCCTTACTGTGCCCATTCTCACTGTGCCCATTTTAGCCTTACTGTGCCCATTCTCACTGTGCCCATTGTAGCCTTACTGTGCCTATTGCAGCCTCAGTGTACCTGTATTCTTGACCGGCTGTGGGCATCAATTTTTCAAAAGCCTCCTGGTCCCGTTCTGTTCCTGTGATAGTCAGTGTACCTGTCGGGTCCCGGGAGTCCATTTTTCAAAAGTCACGGCTTCCTCCTGGTCCGTGATAGGCGTTTGACACCGTGTTCCGCTACCCGCCTATCACGGAGATCCTCTCATCCTCGGACTCAGTTTCCCAGCAGACACTGTGTTCAGTGTTCCACCAATCACGGACCTTCTTTCATCCTTGGACAAGAGGACATCCATGATAGGTGGAACACTGAACACAGTGTCTGCTGGGAATGTCCGAAGATGAGAGGGCCTCCGTGATAGGCGGTAGCGGAACACAGTGTCAAACGCCTATCATGGACCAGGAGGAAGCCGCGACTTTTGAAAAATGGATGCCTGCGACCCGACAGGTACACTGACTCGAGTATAAGCCGAGGGGGCTATTTTAAAAAAAGGGCTGAAAAACTTGGCTTATACTCGAGTATATACGGTAACTGAATTACTGTAATAACCATATTTCATCCAAACAGATAAGGATCTAAATTATGTAGTACATAGATGAAATATTAGAAACTAAAGTAATAATCTCAAGAGATAGTTGATCTCAAATAATAAAATTGTAGTTGTTCTGGTTATTTCCAAACTTTGCAGTCAGATTAAGTAAATGAACCTATGTAGTAAATGAAGGTGGTCGAGTATCAGCATATAGATATATAATTAATTAACCGCACCATCATCCCTGTAAATAATGTGAAAACTAGCGAAACAGGATGTGGGATTTTAAAGGTGCTGATTGACAAGGAAATATATAAATCACAAAGACAGTGATATATATAAAAATATAAAAAATATATTTATTGATTACATACATAAAATACAGTGATATGTACACATATATATGACTATCATAGGTATACACCTACTACCTATCAGTATAAAGTCATAAAGTAACATCAACTGCAAAGATGCGTCTATGAAGATTCTACAGTTTCGCCATTAAGGCTTCGTCAGGAATAGACGCATAAGGTAAATTTTTTAATGAAGAGTTTTCCAGCTTAAAAGGTGAGAGAAAATTTTGAAGACAAAAAACAACAATGAGGCCTCGTACACACGACCGATTTTCTCGTCGTAAAAAACACGTCGTTTTTTTCGACGAGATTCTTGTTAAGCTTGTCGATTTTCTCGTCAAGCTTTCTATGCGTACACACTGTCATTTCCCAATTTCCTCGTGGTTCTCTGCGCTCACGTCCAGCACGTACGACGGCACTATTAAGGGGAAGATCTTTTTTCTTGGCGCCACCCCTTGGGCTGCTTTTGCTGATCTCGTGTTACCGCGTGTGAAGTAAAAGTTTGGGAAGAGACGATTCGCGCTTTTCAGTCTTCGTACTTTTCAGATCGTTTTCTGCCGTTCAGTTTGTGCTTGTGGGTTCGTATCTTGACTTTCAGGGCGTCTAGGCAGGTCGTATCTGTTTTACAGTGCGTTCTTGCCTGTTCGTTTCTGAATTTCAGTTCGTTATTCATAGGCCTTGCTGTTCTAAAGTGCGTTCTGTTCTGTACGTTCTGATTAGACGACCGTTTCCTAGCCATGTCGCCTGGACGTTCTCGTCGTCGAGTTCGTGCTGTGCGTGCGCTTGGTGTTGGTCTGCTTGTTTTGGACCAAGACCAGTCCATGAATGGTGTGAGGAGGAGTTCATGGACCAAGAATTGGTTGCTCCAGCGGGACCAATTCTGCCACATGCCTCTGCTGCGGGAGATCGTCGAGAATAATCCTGAGGACTACAGGAATTTTCTGAGGATGTCTGACCCCGTTTTTCAGGAACTGTTGGCTTTGGTGTCCCCCTATATTACCAGGAAGGACACCGTTATGCGGGAAGCCATCAGTGCTGAGCAGAGGCTCATCGCCACGTTGCGTTACCTGGCGACAGGGAGAAGTCTTCAGGACTTGAAGTTCACCACAGGCATCTCCCCCCAGGCTCTGGGCCTCATAATCCCAGACACCTGTTCTGCTATTATACAAGTCCTGCAGGAGGACTATATTAGGGTAAGTTTTCTCCCTTCACATCACATTTTATGTATTACATGTATGCTAATGTATTGTATTTCTTTCATCCTTTCCTAATTACCATGATTGTAATATGCTGAGAATGTCCCCTTTGTCCCCATGCATGCTGGAAGTTTTTAAATGCCCCTTTTTTATCCTCCCTAAATATTTCCCCTCACTAACTTTTCCAGCAGGGGCGCCTGTTGCTCCAAATGTTGGGGGGTTACAACCCCAATTTCGGAAATAAACTTCCTCCTTTTTTGCTCTGTTGCCTAATAAACGCCCCCAGTTGTCCCCTCCAATGCAGCCATTTAGTCCCCTCTATTGCAGCCAGTTTCCCCCCAGCCCTGCACTTACCTTCTTGTGGTCAGCGCCATCCTTCTTCTGTCCTTGATGTCTTCTCCTTCCCTTCATGTTGCATCAGCCAATCATGTTACCATTAAACAGACTTGGTGAACATGATTGCCAGAGCTGCCTGTCAGTGTTTACACAAGGAATGCCCCCTCCTTGCGTCCCCGATTTTTCTTTGAGGAAGCCAATTACATCCCTCAGGTTGTAATTTGCAAGACTTTTTTAATACCTGTTTCTGCTCTGCAATTTTAACCCCCTAAATGACGCAATTAATCATATGTCGGTCGCTTTACAAGAGGCCATCCACCTGAATAGTGTGCGGCATAGACAATACATAGGTTCATGCAACGCATGAACCTATGTATTGTTCTGAGTGATGGGCACAGGAGAGAGGGGACAGTGCTCCAGCGCCCACTCTGGACGCACCGCCACTGCAATGCTATCCTGTGGCCAAACACATCTCCCCCCCCCAAAATAATTTAGTAATGGCCCATCAGAGGGGGTGATGAATATGATAAATGAGCCTTCCATTATACTTTTTTTACACACCTTAATAAACGTATAATTAGATTGATGTTGGTCTCTAATTTTTTGGTCTTGAATTTGCTTGTAATGTATGCCTTTGTTTTTCTAATATTATTTCATCTTGTTTCACTCCACAGCTTCCTTCAACGCCACAGGAATGGCAGACTGTGGCATCGGAGTTTGCCACGCGGTGGGACTTCCCCAACTGCGGTGGTGCCATAGACGGGAAGCACGTCCGCATCGTGCCGCCACCCCGTTCTGGATCCTACTACTACAACTACAAGGGGTTTCATAGCATTGTGCTGATGGCGGTGGTGTCAGCACGGTATGAATTCCTCTATGTTGATGTAGGGAAGAATGGCCGGATGTCCGATGGGGGATCCTTCATCCAGACGGAGTTTGCCCTCCGTCTCCAGAGTGACGACCTTGCATTGCCACCGGATGCAGGGAATATTGAAGGACTCCCCTTTGTTTTCTTGGCTGATGAAGCCTTCGGACTCGGACGGCATCTTATGAGGCCATTTCCACAGAGGACCCTGACCCCAGAGAAGAGTGTGTTCAATTACCGGCTGGCCAGGGCCCGAAGAGTCGTTGAAAATGCCTTCGGCATAATGGCCAGCCGGTTCCGCCTTTTTATGACTTCCATCCACTTGGCGGACTACAAAATAAACTATGTAGTGTTATGCTGCTGTGTGCTACACAATTTTCTTTGCCGCAAAGCGAATTCATATATGGCCTCAGTTTTGCCAGAGGCTGGACTTTCCCCTGCAAATCCCCTTCCGGGCCTGGAATCTGCCCGTCTTGGCTTGCCCCCCCAAAATGCCGTGTGGTTCGGGACAAATACATGGAGTATTTCACGGGTAGGGGGGCAATTCCTATGCCAGCCTATGTCTAAGTATCCCAATAAAAATCTTGTTTAAACCTTTAATTATTTGTTCTTTCCTGTCTCCTAGTTTGTCTTTGTGCATTTGTAGTGGCAAGTGTATTTTACTTTAGTAAATAACAACCAATTTCACTATGTTACCTTACAAAAGAACCAAATAAGCTTAGAGTGTATTATAAAAAGAAGCTACACGTTGTTTGTGGTCAAATATTTTACTCTCTGCACATTTTTTTTTGTTTTACTTTGGGGTTGGCCTGACCACAACCCGTCAAATTTTGGCTTATGAAAATACAAAAATACCACTTGCATTTCTAAAATGACAACATTGGATACCTCTGAGCAATCTGAGACATTCAGTTACACAAACTATGTCTCTATGTGCCCGTCCTAATATGGGGTCCTGCCACCCCTTGCCCAGCCAAAAATTCAATATGCACACATTTTTACTTTTTTGCAAATAGGAAGTTTACAATCCTGATCCCTATTGTCAACATGTGCTATCTGCCATCAGGGGTGATCAATGGATGTGTTTTGGGGGTGCATCCCCTTCCTCAGTTCACCGACTTTTGATACGAGGAAGGGGTTGCACCCACAAAAGACGTACATGGATATCCCCTGATGGCAGATAGCACATGTTCACACACTGTGTGCATATTCAATTTTTGGCTGCTTTGTTACTCAAAAAATTAGTAAAAATATAAAAACAAACATGTAAAAACAAATGTGTTTGGATGGCTTATTGAATTCTCCCCAAAACATCGAGAATGTCTTTAAATGTTTGTTCCATCACATGGATTCTTTGTTTAATTAGGTCCAGTTCCGTGCTACATTCCATCACTTGCTGGATGAGGCGGAGGGCACTGTCAGCAGAGAACGGTGTGCTATCCTTCACAACATTTCCATCCCCTAAAAACCATTAAAAAAAATTAATAAAACTCTGCAGGCCTACCTCGCTTACCTTAAGCTGTGGTGTCAGATACTGACCTGTTGTGGTGACCAGATCCACAACGTCATCCACCTCTCCTTCCTGCACTTCTCCTTCCTCCACCTCAACTTCCTGCACATCTTTCGGTTGTGGATCTTTGGGAGTTTGGGGTTGCTTGGAAGTTGTGGGGTGCATGTGCTCCCTGGAGTGTCCTCCTCCCAGTCTTCTCTCCCCTATGAGAATAAAACCAAAGGTCTATTTATCACACTGTAAAAATCTCATTTTTAAACTTAAAACAGGCTAAATTGTTTGGAAGTGGGGTACAAGTGTGTGTTTGTGCGGAATTTAAAGAAAAATGCATTCTTTATGACCCCAAATATGTTTATTATTCACATTTGGATGTAATTTTTTGGACATGGAGGCACCACAAATAAACTCTGATGCACCTGTGTGGGACACCCAAAAAAGGCGGGTCTGGTGGCCCACACTATAGTGCTCCAAAGTACAGATGTGGAAGCAGCTGCTGAGTGTCCTCTCCTTTACACTGATTAAAGTTTGCATTTCATTCTCCTTACAAACACATCATCTAGACTTAAAAATTATCCACAATACTTGATCAAAAATGGCAGATGTCTAATTACTTTTGGGGGTCTTAAATAAGCCAAAACCACGGATAGTGGCCGAACGAAGTGTCGGTAACGTAACGAACGATTACTGTGCCCAACCTAGTTCAAAATAATACATTTTGGAAGGGAGTCCAATATGCTTTAAAAAAAAAAAAAGACAGTTTCTAAAAAGATTAATAGCAGAAAGGTCGTCATTTTACTTACTTTTAGCGAGCATCCTCTTTATGCTCCTCAACTGGTCTGGCTCCCTCAGTTTGAGGTCTGACCACCTCTTTCTGAGCTGCTCATTTGAGCGTTTCACCCCGAACTTCGCCCTCAGACTCTTCACAACTTTAGTGAGGATTTTGGCCTTCCTTCTATTTGGTTTGCTATACGGCCCATGCTTGGCATCATAATCAGCCTTGACCAAGATGTCCACCATCTCCGCCATCTCCGCCAAAGACATATTCGATGCCTTGAATCTCCTCCTTGATCGTGACGTGTCCTCGGTCTCCGGGCTTGTCTCCTCGCTAGTTGCGGAATTATCAGACACCTGCTGTAACTCCGCCATATCTGTCTGCGCGCCGAAAGAGAAGGGGCGGGGAAAAGATGTTAGTTAGAACGTCATGGGCGGGCGACGTGTGCGGAGCGACGTGTTCGAATTTGGACGCATGCGTGGTGTGTATATAGCAAACACACATGTGACTATAGTACGTTCGGTGTGCGGAGAGAGGAGTTCAAGTGACGGACGTGCGAACGAAGGTATGTGATTTTGTGAGACTTGTTAAAATTGTTGGCCTATACTGTCTTGAGATTGTTGGAGGATATATATGGTGACTAGGATGTGAAGGAGGTTAGACTGTTTGCCTCTAGTGATGAGCCGAACACCCCCGGGTTCGGTTCGCACCAGAACCCGCGAACGGACCGAAAGTTCGAACGAACATTAGAACCCTATTAAATACAATGGATGCGAACGTTCGAATTCTAAAGTGCTAATTATAACAACTATTATGCATGTTATTGTCCTAAAAAGGGTTTGGGAACCCGGGTTCTGCACCAGGGGACATGTATCAATGCAAAAAGAAGTTTTAAAAACGGTCGTTTTTCGGGAGCAGTCATTTTAATGATGCATAAAGTGAAAAAAAAAAAGTCAAATATTCCTTTAAATATCGTACCTGGGGGGTGTCTAAAGTATGCCTGTGAAGTGCCACGTGTTTCCCGTGTTTAGAACTGTCCCTGCACAAAATGACACTTCTAAAGGAAAAAAAAGCCATTTAAAACTGCTTGCGGCTTTAATGTAATGTCTGGTCCCGGTAATATGGATGAAATTCTTTAAGAAAAATGGCATAGCTACCCCATGACCCCCCCCCCCCTACCCCAGCCCATTACCAGCCCCTTTGGGTCTTGTATGGATATTAAGGGGAACCCCGCACATAAAATAAAAAAGGCCCTATATACTCTGAACAGCCCTATACAGGCGGTGCATACAAGACAGGGACTGTAGGTTTGTTCTTATGTAGAATCTGTTTGTAATTTTGAACAGGTACATTGTTGAAGTGTAGCTCCAGACCAAAAATCTATTTTTAAACTTTTTGGAAAACATAGGTAAGGGTTATCACCCCTGTAACATTTGTTTTGCTGTCTGTGCCCCTGTTCAGAACATTTCACCTCACTTTCTGTCCCAATGACAACTGTTTTTGAAATGTGGTGTTTTTCTTGAAACAAGGATTGCTGATAAAGCATCAGTACAGAGGAGACACCTTTCTCCCATATTTATTCTTACAGGAGAGAATTTTCCTTCCTAGTGGTAGATTTCCTCTCACTTCCTGTTGTCTTCTTGCGTTTGTAGGAGTCGTTTGTAAGTTGGATGTTTGAAAGTAGGGACCTGCCGTATATACTCTGCAGAAATAGGCCCCTTAGTTGTTGGTGTTGGCACAACACTGTAAGCACTCACAGTTACTCTTGGTTGGTGCTGGAACGCCCTGCTGTCAACTATTATATCAGGAATTTTAATTACATATAATTGTTGAACAGTGGTAGTAAAAATTGGGCCTTTGATGGTGGTGCTGGTGCCACAACACTGTAAGCCCTGACAGTTACTCTTGGTGGGTGCAGCAATGGGCCCTGCTGTGAATTATTAGATCAAGAATTGTAATTACATGCCCCTGTTGAACAGGGGCTGAAAAATTGGGCCTTAGGCACTGGTGGCACAACACTGCAACCCCTCACAGATACTGTACTTGGAGCACAGCAATGAGCCCTGTTGCAAAGTATTGCTTCAAAAATTGTAATTACACGCCCCTGTTAAACAGGGGCTGAAAAATTGGGCGTTAGGCACTGGTGGCGGCACCCATAAACAAAAATGATCTTCCAAGCTATCATCATCAATCGTATCATTGAGGACTCGGAGGAGGAGGATAGCCAGTCAACATAACAGCACAGGCACTCAGCATCAGCATCAGTCTTGAAGGGATGTGACATGTTAAAATCAATTAGTCTGTTATATCAGCATCAGGTGTGTGGTAGCTGGTGGTGATCCAAGACTGGTTCATCTTGATGAAAGTCAGTCGATCAACCGAGTCGGTGGACAGGCGCACCCTGTGATCCGTGACAAATCCTCCAGCAGCACTGAATGTGCGTTCCGAAAGAACGCTGGATGCAGGACAGGCCAGTAGCTCAATTGCATACTGTGCAAGCTCTGGCCAGTGATCCATCCTCAAGACCCAGTAAGCCAGAGGATTTTCGGTGGGGAAGGTGTCCAAGTCTGACCTTGCCCCTAGATATTCCTGCACCATGTTTATCAGACGCTGGCGATGGTTGCTGGAACCGATCATACTTTGGGGCTGCGGACTAAAGAATTGTCTGAACGCATCGGTCAGACGGCCACCTTCCCCACCGCTCCTTCTTTGACTGGCCGAAGCCTCAGCAACTCGTTGTCCAGGACCAGGAGTTTGCAACCTCCCAGTCTCTGGGAACGCGTTGCACAGACCTTTCTGCAAGGCCTCCCGGAGTTGTCTCATCCTCTGCTCCCTCTGCGACGGTAACATAAGGTCCGCAACCTTACCCTTGTACCGTGGATCAAGGAGAGTGGCCAGCCAGTAATGGTCCCTCTCCTTGATCCGAAGAATACGAGGATCCTTCCGCAGACTTTGCAGGATCAGGGAGGCCATGCAGTGTAGGTTTGCTGAGGCATTCGCTCCGGAGTCCTCTGGGTCACTAAGGACGACATGATCCGCAGCCACCCCCTCCCAGCCACGTACAAGTCCACTGGTTTCTTGGGACTGTAAATCATCCCTAAAAGACTGCTGCTGATGATGCTGAGTGCCAGCCTCCACCTCCATGCTGACACAATCCTCCTCCTCCTCCTCCTCTTCCTGTGCGATGGGTGGGACAGAAGGAACACTGTCTGGGTAAAGGGGGCCTTGAGAGGCAAGGAAGTCCTCCTCTTCCTGCCTCTGTTCTGCCTCAAGTGCCCTGTCCATTATTCCACGCAGCGTGTGCTCCAACAGGTGGACAAGAGGTACAGTGTCACTGATGCATGCACTGTCACTGCTCACCATCCTCGTGGCCTCCTCAAATGGTGCCAGGACAGTGCATGCATCCCTGATCATGCCCCACTGGCGTGGAGAAAAAAAACCAAGCTCCCCTGACCCTGTCCTGGTGCCGTAGTCGCACAGGTACTCATTGATGGCCCTCTGCTGCGTGTGCAGCCGCTGCAGCATGGCCAACGTTGAGTTCCACCTGGTGGGCATGTCACATATAAGGCGGTTCTTGGGCAGGTTCAACTCCTTTTGCAGCTCAGCCAGGCGAGCACTGGCATTATAAGATCTGCGGAAATGCACACAGACTTTCCTGGCCTGCCTCAGGACATCCTGTAAGCCCGGGTACCTGCCCAAGAACCGCTGCACCACCAGGTTAAGGACGTGAGCCACACAGGGCACATGGGTCAGTTGTCCCTGTCGGAGGGCGGAGAGGAGGTTGGTGCCATTGTCGCAAACCACCATTCCTGGCTTAAGCTGGCGTGGCGTCAACCACCTCTCGGCCTGGCCCTGCAGAGCAGACAGGACCTCTGCCCCAGTGTGGCTTCTGTCCCCCAAACACACCAGCGCAAGCACGGCATGGCATCTTTTTGCCTGCGTACTTGCGTAGCCCCGTGAACGGCTACGGAGCACCGCTGGTTCATAGGACAAACCACAGGAAGAGGCCATGGAGGAAGAAGAAGAGGAGGGGGTGGAGGAGAGAGGTGTGTCACAACCAGTAGTAGCATTTTGGAGGCGTGGCGGTGGGACAACCTCCAACACTACTGCACCTTGTCCTGAATCCTTCCCAGCTGCCAAAAGAGTGACCCAATGGGCCGTGAAAGAAAGGTAACGTCCCTGTCCATGCCTGCTGGACCATGAGTCAGCGGTAATATGCACCTTACCGCTGACCGCCCTGTCCAGCGAGGCCAAGACATTGCCTTCCACATGCCGGTAGAGAGCCGGAATAGCCTTCCGTGAGAAAAAGTGGCGTTTGGGAACCTGCCACTGAGGAACCGCACATTGCACAAACTCACGGAAGGGGGCCGAGTCTACCAACTGAAAAGGCAGCAGTTGAAGCGCTAGCAATTTAGCCAAGCTAGCATTCAACCGCTGGGCATGTGGATGGCTGGGAGTGAACTTCTTTCGACGGTCCAGCAGCTGGGGCAGGGAAATTTGCCTGCTAGAATCGGACGTCGGTGTACTGCTAGCAGAGTGGGCGCAAGTACTTGGCTGTGACACACCTAATTCTACACCTTCATTCCTCTCAGTGCATGTTTCAGAGAGGACTGAAGTTATAGTGGGGTTGGAGATCCCAGCTGATGCGGTGCAAGGAGAGGTCCGCTTTGTTCTTTGGTGTGGGTCTTTGAGGTAGGCTTGCCAACGAGCTGCATGGCAGGTCAACATATGTCTGGTCAGGCATGTGGTACCCAAGCGGCTGATGTTTTGGCCACGCGATATACGCTTGAGACATATGTTGCAAACAGCAGCTGTGCGATCTGATGCACTAGCCTCAAAAAAGGCCCACACCAAAGAACTTTTTGAATGACGGGCAGAGGCAGCGCCCTGCACAGGCGGAGCTCTGCGGTGTGATTCCGTCGGTGTACTGCCCTTACGCTGGCCACCAAAGGGCATCCTGCCTCGTTGGAGATGTGCCTCCTCCTCATCCTCCTCCTCCTCCTCTCTCCTATTAGGCACCCACGTGGAGTCAGTGACCTCATCATCCCCTCCCTCCTCATCACTGGAGCCAATCTGGCAGTATGCTGCAGCTGCTGGAACATGACTGCCAGATTGGTGTCCTTCTTGAGCATCCCCTCTGTCTGCTCTCACGCTACTGCCTTCCTCTAGCTGGGTTTCATCATCAGACCCTTCGAAACGCTGGGCATCCTCCTGGAGCATGTACCCAACACTGTGCTGAAACAGTTCGGGGGACTCCTCAGGAGGAGGACATGGTGGGTCTAGGGAAGGAGTGACTGATGATTTGTCTGACATTGATACCAGGGAAGACGACGCTTTGGCAGCTGCTTTTCCAGTACCCTGAGCCTGGGTGAGAGAGGATGAGGAGGAGGAGGAGGGCTTGGTCATCCACTCTACCAAGTCTTCGGCATGATGTGGCTCAACATGTCCAGCTGCCGAAAAGAAGGACAAGCGTGTCCCATGGCCATGTGCTGATGACAATGCACCGCGTCCACGACCAGCACTGTTGCCCCCAGACACAGAGCCTGCTTGCCCTCTTTTATTGCCTCCTGACTGTCTGCCTCTCCTTGTTTGCCTTCCAGACATTCTAATAGATGGCCTGCAGGGAGATGGGAAAAAAGCAATAAGGGCTACCTTCAGGTGTCCTTCTCTGTCCCTTGAAACAAGGACTTTCACAGTGAAAGAAACTGACACTCTCCCTACCTACAGTTTTCTGTCCCTAGAATAAATGTTTTTTTTAAGCACAATATAGCACAAGGACAATTCACTCACTGTCCTTACAGGTCCCTGGAAACAAGGACTTGCAGAGTGAAAGAAAAAAAACACTCTCCCTACCTACAGTTTTCTGTCCCTAGAAAAAATGTTTTTTTTAATCACAATATAGCACAAGAACAATTCACTCACTGTCCTTACAGGTCCCTGGAAACAAGGACTTGCAGAGTGAAATAAACTGACACTCTCCCTACCTACAGTTTTCTGTCCCTAGAATAAATGTTTTTTTTAAGCACAATATAGCACAAGGACAATTCACTCACTGTCCTTACAGGTCCCTGGAAACAAGGACTTGCAGAGTGAAAGAAAAAAAACACTCTCCCTACCTACAGTTTTCTGTCCCTAGAAAAAATGTTTTTTTTAATCACAATATAGCACAAGGACAATTCACTCACTGTCCTTACAGGTCCCTGGAAACAAGGACTTGCAGAGTGAAATAAACTGACACTCTCCCTACCTACAGTTTTCTGTCCCTAGAATAAATGTTTTTTTTAAGCACAATATAGCACAAGGACAATTCACTCACTGTCCTTCCAGGTCCCTGGAAACAAGGACTTGCAGAGTGAAAGAAAAAAAACAAACACTCTCCCTACCTACAGTTTTCTGTCCCTAGAAAAAATGTTTTTTTTAATCACAATATAGCACAAGGACAATTCACTCACTGTCCTTACAGGTCCCTGGAAACAAGGACTTGCAGAGTGAAATAAACTGACACTCTCCCTACCTACAGTTTTCTGTCCCTATAATAAATGTTTTTTTTAAGCACAATATAGCACAAGGACAATTCACTCACTGTCCTTACAGGTCCCTGGAAACAAGGACTTGCAGAGTGAAAGAAAAAAAACACTCTCCCTACCTACAGTTTTCTGTCCCTAGAAAAAATGTTTTTTTTAATCACAATATAGCACAAGGACAATTCACTCACTGTCCTTACAGGTCCCTGGAAACAAGGACTTTCACAGTGAAAGAAACTGACACTCTCCCTACCTACAGTTTTCTGTCCCTAGAATAAATGTTTTTTTTAAGCACAATATAGCACAAGGACAATTCACTCACTGTCCTTCCAGGTCCCTGGAAACAAGGACTTGCAGAGTGAAAGAAAAAAAACACTCTCCCTACCTACAGTTTTCTGTCCCTAGAAAAAATGTTTTTTTTAATCACAATATAGCACAAGGACAATTCACTCACTGTCCTTACAGGTCCCTGGAAACAAGGACTTGCAGAGTGAAAGAAAAAAAACACTCTCCCTACCTACAGTTTTCTGTCCCTAGAAAAAATGTTTTTTTTAATCACAATATAGCACAAGGACAATTCACTCACTGTCCTTACAGGTCCCTGGAAACAAGGACTTGCAGAGTGAAAGAAAAAAAACACTCTCCCTACCTACAGTTTTCTGTCCCTAGAAAAAATGTTTTTTTTTAATCACAATATAGCACAAGGACAATTCACTCACTGTCCTTACAGGTCCCTGGAAACAAGGACTTGCAGAGTGAAAGAAAATAAACACTCTCCCTACCTACAGTTTTCTGTCCCTAGAATAAATGTTTTTTTTAAGCACAATATAGCACAAGGACAATTCACTCACTGTCCTTACAGGTCCCTGGAAACAAGGACTTGCAGAGTGAAATAAACTGACACTCTCCCTACCTACAGTTTTCTGTCCCTAGAATAAATGTTTTTTTTAAGCACAATATAGCACAAGGAGAATTCACTCACTGTCCTTCCAGGTCCCTGGAAACAAGGACTTGCAGAGTGAAAGAAAAAAAAACACTCTCCCTACCTACAGTTTTCTGTCCCTAGAAAAAATGTTTTTTTTAATCACAATATAGCACAAGGACAATTCACTCACTGTCCTTACAGGTCCCTGGAAACAAGGACTTGCAGAGTGAAATAAACTGACACTCTCCCTACCTACAGTTTTCTGTCCCTAGAATAAATGTTTTTTTTAAGCACAATATAGCACAAGGACAATTCACTCACTGTCCTTCCAGGTCCCTGGAAACAAGGACTTGCAGAGTGAAAGAAAATAAACACTCTCCCTACCTACAGTTTTCTGTCCCTAGAATAAATGTTTTTTTTAAGCACAATATAGCACAAGGACAATTCACTCACTGTCCTTACAGGTCCCTGGAAACAAGGACTTGCAGAGTGAAATAAACTGACACTCTCCCTACCTACAGTTTTCTGTCCCTAGAATAAATGTTTTTTTTAAGCACAATATAGCACAAGGAGAATTCACTCACTGTCCTTCCAGGTCCCTGGAAACAAGGACTTGCAGAGTGAAAGAAAAAAAACACTCTCCCTACCTACAGTTTTCTGTCCCTAGAAAAAATGTTTTTTTTAATCACAATATAGCACAAGGACAATTCACTCACTGTCCTTACAGGTCCCTGGAAACAAGGACTTGCAGAGTGAAATAAACTGACACTCTCCCTACCTACAGTTTTCTGTCCCTAGAATAAATGTTTTTTTTAAGCACAATATAGCACAAGGACAATTCACTCACTGTCCTTCCAGGTCCCTGGAAACAAGGACTTGCAGAGTGAAAGAAAAAAAACACTCTCCCTACCTACAGTTTTCTGTCCCTAGAAAAAATGTTTTTTTTAATCACAATATAGCACAAGGACAATTCACTCACTGTCCTTACAGGTCCCTGGAAACAAGGACTTGCAGAGTGAAATAAACTGACACTCTCCCTACCTACAGTTTTCTGTCCCTAGAATAAATGTTTTTTTTAAGCACAATATAGCACAAGGACAATTCACTCACTGTCCTTACAGGTCCCTGGAAACAAGGACTTGCAGAGTGAAAGAAAAAAAACACTCTCCCTACCTACAGTTTTCTGTCCCTAGAAAAAATGTTTTTTTTTAATCACAATATAGCACAAGGACAATTCACTCACTGTCCTTACAGGTCCCTGGAAACAAGGACTTGCAGAGTGAAAGAAAATAAACACTCTCCCTACCTACAGTTTTCTGTCCCTAGAATAAATGTTTTTTTTAAGCACAATATAGCACAAGGACAATTCACTCACTGTCCTTACAGGTCCCTGGAAACAAGGACTTGCAGAGTGAAATAAACTGACACTCTCCCTACCTACAGTTTTCTGTCCCTAGAATAAATGTTTTTTTTAAGCACAATATAGCACAAGGAGAATTCACTCACTGTCCTTCCAGGTCCCTGGAAACAAGGACTTGCAGAGTGAAAGAAAAAAAACACTCTCCCTACCTACAGTTTTCTGTCCCTAGAAAAAATGTTTTTTTTAATCACAATATAGCACAAGGACAATTCACTCACTGTCCTTACAGGTCCCTGGAAACAAGGACTTGCAGAGTGAAATAAACTGACACTCTCCCTACCTACAGTTTTCTGTCCCTAGAATAAATGTTTTTTTTAAGCACAATATAGCACAAGGACAATTCACTCACTGTCCTTCCAGGTCCCTGGAAACAAGGACTTGCAGAGTGAAATAAACTGACACTCTCCCTACCTACAGTTTTCTGTCCCTAGAATAAATGTTTTTTTTAAGCACAATATAGCACAAGGACAATTCACTCACTGTCCTTACAGGTCCCTGGAAACAAGGACTTGCAGAGTGAAAGAAAAAAAAAACACTCTCCCTACCTACAGTTTTCTGTCCCTAGAAAAAATGTTTTTTTTAATCACAATATAGCACAAGGACAATTCACTCACTGTCCTTACAGGTCCCTGGAAACAAGGACTTGCAGAGTGAAATAAACTGACACTCTCCCTACCTACAGTTTTCTGTCCCTAGAATAAATGTTTTTTTTAAGCACAATATAGCACAAGGACAATTCACTCACTGTCCTTACAGGTCCCTGGAAACAAGGACTTGCAGAGTGAAAAAAAAAAAACACTCTCCCTACCTACAGTTTTCTGTCCCTAGAAAAAATGTTTTTTTTAATCACAATATAGCACAAGGACAATTCACTCACTGTCCTTACAGGTCCCTGGAAACAAGGACTTGCAGAGTGAAATAAACTGACACTCTCCCTACCTACAGTTTTCTGTCCCTAGAAAAAATGTTTTTTTTAATCACAATATAGCACAAGGACAATTCACTCACTGTCCTTACAGGTCCCTGGAAACAAGGACTTGCAGAGTGAAAGAAACTGACACTCTCCCTACCTACAGTTTTCTGTCCCTAGAATAAATGTTTTTTTAAGCACAATATAGCACAAGGACAATTCACTCACTGTCCTTCCAGGTCCCTGGAAACAAGGACTTGCAGAGTGAAAGAAACTGACACTGTCCCTACCTACAGTTTTCTGTCCCTAGAATAAATGTTTTTTTTAAGCACACTATAGCACAAGCACAAAACACACTGACACTCTCCCTACCTATCCTTCTCTTTCCCTAAACTAAAGGAATCCAGGTTAAGCAAGAAAGAAATAACAGTCACTGTCCCTGCCTATGCTGCTCTATCCCTGCTCCGGAACACACTACACTAGGCCGCCGTGCTGGCGGCCTTTTATAGTGTGGGGCGTGTACTAAACACCCTCAGCAATAATTGGCCACAGGCATCCTGCCTGTGGCCAATCATTGCTCTCCTCGCTGCCGGCGCTGTGATTGGCCAAGCATGCGGGGTCACAGTGCATGCTTGGCCAATCACAGCGCCTGGATGACACTGCAATGGCGTAGTGCATTGTGGGCCGTTCGCGTCACTCGAATTTGGCGCGAACGGCCCAAATCGTTCGATCTTCGTCGAACGATCGAACAGCCGATGTTCGAGTCGAACGTATGTTCGACTCGAACACGAAGCTCATCCCTATTTGCCTCACATTATTTAAATATAATTTATTTTACTTGCAGATACAATATGAATGTATTTATTAGTGACAAAGAGTTCCTGGCGGAATTTATTGACCGGGTAAGGGAGCTGCCGGCTCTGTGGGAGACCAAAAACCCCATCCATAAAAAAAAAGGGGTGAGAAAAGCAGCGCTGGAGAAGCTGCTCCCATTTGTGCATACCAAGGTGCCCACAGCCACAGCAAAACAAGTGGACACTAAAATTGGGAGCTTGAGAGGTACCTACAGGACTGAACGCTCTAAGGTGCTGGCTTCTCAGAGGTCAGGAGCAGCAGCAGATGATGTTTATGTCCCGGTTTTGTGGTACTACAGCAGGATGTCCTTCCTGGATGACCACATTGAGCCAAGGCCATCACTCTCCACTCTTCCCCCCAGACTTCCCTGCAGCCAACCTGAGCCTTCTCTGGAGCAAGAGGAGGCAGCCATCCTGGATGATCCTGATTTGGCCATCTGGAGCCAGGTATAGTATTAACTGAAAATGTAGTGGGATAAAATTAATGTTTCCCAAATATGTCAGGATGAGAAACATACATTATTTTGTATTCAACAAGTGAAATCATGATCTGTAGACATTATTCTGCACTTAATTGTGTGGTAAATAGTCAAGCTGATGTAGTGGTAAATTTAAAGCAAGGATTTATGCATTTACATTCTAATTGCTTCCATCAGGATTACAAAGTTTGATGCAAAGATTAAACCAACATATTAAACTATGTTTCTTTTTCATACACAGGATGAAATCAGCCAGGAGGAGGGTCTGGAAACTGTCAGGCAGGAGGAGGAAGGGCCCAGTGGCAGCCAGGAGGTGGCAGGGCCCAGTGGCAGCCAGGAGGTGGCAGGGCCCAGTGGCAGCCAGGAGGTGGCAGGGCCCAGTGGCAGCCAGGAGGTGGCAGGGCCCAGTGGCAGACAGGAGGTGGCAGGGCCCAGTGGCAGACAGGAGGTGGCAGGGCAAAGGAGAAGCACCAGATCCCAGGTGCCTCCCATCAGGCTTCACAAAAGAGGCAGGAGGGACAGGACCACCAGTGAGGCAGCAATGGCCCTTATTAAAGAGGCCCATGCCACCCTCAAGGAGCCCACATCCCCTGAAGAGGCCATTGCCGGCCTAGTGGAGGCTAAGTTCAAGGTGATGAGCATGGAGCAACGCCTCCTATGCGAACCCCTGCTCATCACCTTGCTCAACAAGGGGGTGATGGAGCAAATTACCCCCAATACCGCCATATGTGAGGTGGCCCAACTGACCCAACCTCAACCTCCACCTCCACCTTCCTCTTCTGCCCCACCCCCTTCTGCTACCCCTCCACCTTCTGCCCCACCCCCTTCTGCTACACCTCCACCTTCTTCTTCTGCCCCACCCCCTTCTGCTACACCTCCACCTTCTGCCCCACCCCCTTCTGCTACACCTCCACCTTCTGCCCCACCCCCTTCTGCTACACCTCCACCTTCTTCTTCTGCCCCACCCCCTTCTGCTACACCTCCACCTCCTCCTCCTGACAGGAGTACCCCTCCAGTGGGCCAGCCTCCAGCTAAACGAAGAAGGAAGGCTTCAGTAAAGGCTGCAGGGAAGGTTGCCAGGAAGAAGAGGAAGTGATGGCCTTGCTTCATTGTGGTCGCACTGGTCGGACAGAAGGCAGCCTGTTGTAGTACCACACACTTGGGACATATATCTCACCTGCTGCTGTTCCTGACCTCTGGGAGGCCAGCATCAGATTGTGTTCTGAAATGTGGGCCTTCTCAAGCTCCCAATTTTAGTGTCCACACAGGGTTTCTGTGTGCTCTGGGGTCCCTGGGATGCACAAATGGCAGCAGCTTCTCCAGCGCTGCCTTCTCTTTATTTAATTTATAAACATGAATAAATGTGTTTTTTGTTTAAGTTCATACTTGACTATGTGTATTTTTAAATAAAAATAAACAAGCTTTGGAGTAAGCAGATACATTTGACTGACAATAAAAGGCACAGATATCACCCCCCCAAAAGAATAACTAAATCTGATTAGCTCAAAAACATGGTGTGAAATTTTAAAAATATAGATTAGAAAATTAAATGGGAGATCGCTATCAAAACATTGAGAAATTATAATTAACATCATTTTGAAAAATCTAACCATTTAAATTATTCCTAAAAACTTGCACGATATAATACACATAAATCTTATAAAGAGCAGCATGAAAAAGGTTAAAAATAAGGCATAACTCTGTGTGAATATCAGCAGCAAAAGAAGGTCTCTCGTTTTGATTAATGTAACATTCTAACGAAGAATTCAATGCAGAACATTTAAACGATGAAATATTTATGAGCGTGACGAATGTGCTCTCTCCATTATGAAGGCTTGTTTTACCAGAAGATGCGCTCCCGTCTCATAGTTGCTTGTGAGCATGCGCACTTTTGGAAGAGTCGTAAAAGCATACACACGAACCATTTTCTCGTCACAAAACAGGCCGACGAGAAACACGACGAGGAAATCTGGACTCCTGACGAGAAAATAGAGAGCAGGTTCTCTATTTTCTCGTCGAGATTCTCGTCAAGTGTCTCGTCGTAAAACCATACACACGAACGTTTTTCTAGACAAAAAAACTCTCGCGGCACTTTTCTTGACTGTTTACGACGAGAAAATCGGTCGTGTGTACGAGGCCTGAGAGACAAAAAATGACATAGAATAACAATAATACTAAAGCACACTTTAGCACAACATGCACAGACGGCATCCCATGAAACCAGAACCTTCCCTTCATCAGCTAGTGCAAATCCCTCATATCCCTCCCACTATTCACAGTTTTGTTTGATAAGGATACGCCAGTTGTTCAGGACAAAGATCAATTGCATCCAATCATAGACACTTTGACTTTTGAAGATTTAAGAGCTATGCAAGACCTGATGGATTTGTGGGATGAAAGTAACCCAGAGGAGGAGGGCTGGATTTTCAATCCCTCCGGGAGTGGTACTGGTGCCTCAAGCACACAGGTACCACTATCCAGCTCCTCCTGTCCCACTTCTGAGGTTGTTTTCGGTTTACCCAAATCCTCCAAACCACGATCTAGATCATTCCCTGTATTACAAGGAAACTCGAATATTTGGGCGTTTGTTATACAGGTCACTAAGGAAATCGAGGCCACCAATTGGCAGACTGGACCACAGGGCAATCTATCTTTAAAACATAGACAAGCTTTGAAAACTCTCAGGAGCAATCGGTCTATAGTTATCAAACCCTCTGACAAGGGTGGCAATTTGGTAGTAATGGATGTGCAACAATACGAGGACATGTGCCTAGATATCATCTGCAATCTCGAGTGGTATCGGCCGGTCCCCGGTTCGCACATCCATTACTACCTCAGACAGTATAGGGAAATTATTCTTAGAGCCCAACATAGGGGGATTATAGATTCCAATACATTCAAATATCTTGATATGGAAAATTTTACCACCCCTACTTTTTATGCGCTTCCTAAAGTGCACAAAAATCTGTCACAACCCCCTGGAAGACCCATTATTTCAGGGTGTGGCTCTCTGACAGAGCGAGCAAGTCAGCTCATAGACGAATATCTTTATCCACATGTGAAATGTTTATTCTCCCACGTTAGGGACACTATTGAACTTTTGAAGATTATCGATGGTTTACACATACCATTAGGTGCATGGCTTGTGGCCATCGACATTGAGGCCCTGTATAACTCGATACCCCATTCCCTGGGTGTCGAGGTTATATGGGGTTTCCTTGATGAGCGAGATTTGGATTCTAGGAAATATAATGATTTTGTTATTGAGCTTTTAAGTTTTGTTTTGACTCACAATATTTTTGTTTTTGAGGGCTCCCACTACCTCCAGATGCAAGGGGTCGCAATGGGGGCCAAGTGTGTGCCCTCTTATGCAAACTTGTATCTGGGGGAGTGGGAGCGGAGCCTTTTTTCGGATGAATCCAGACAAGTCGATGTGAGCAGGATTATTTCCTGGCATCGATACATCGACGATGTCTTTATGGTATGGGGGGGGGCTCTAGGGATGAGTTGGTTGCATTTTTGAACCAGTTACAAGTAAACACCTTTAACCTAAAATTCACTCATATCTTTGACCAGAAGAAAATTACCTTTCTGGATGTTGAGATTTTTGTAAATGAAGGAGGGGAGTTATGCTCCACACTCTTCAGGAAGCCCTTGGCTGGTAACAGCTTATTGCATGCGGACAGCTTGCATCCGGAATTCTTAAAGAAAAGTATACCATATAGCCAATTCCTTAGGATCAAACGAAACTGTACACTAGAGGAAGATTTCCAAAGGGAACCTGATTCCCTTAGTGAATGACTTCAAGCCAGGGGGTACAGTAGGACAAGCCTAAAAAAGGCCTTCAACAAGGTCAAAAATCTGAACAGGCAATCACTAATTTATAAGCCTAGACAGGACAAATCCAGTTCATCAACTAGGATTATCACTAAATTTAATCGTCAACATACAAAGATTCGAGGTATCTACAATAAATATTGGTATCTCCTGACTGCCGATCAAAGAATATCTAGTTTTATCAAATCTTATCCAGAGATTACCTACAGGAGATCAAGATCACTGAGGGATACACTGGAAACTGGAAACTGTAGAATCTTCATAGACGCATCTTTGCAGTTGATGTTACCTTATGACTTTATACTGATAGGTAGTAGGTGTATACCTACAATAGTCATATATATGTGTACATATCACTGTATTTTATGTATGTAATCAATAAATATATTTTTTCTATTTTTATATATATCACTGTCTTTGTGATTTATATATTTCCTTGTCAATCAGCACCTTTAAAATCCCACATCCTGTTTCGCTAGTTTTCACATAAATGAACCTATGGTTTCCATCTGAGCCTTCCTATCTAAGGTGTGTGTTTTCTAGGATAGTAATGTTTACGTAAATACTATAAAGAGAAAATAAAATCCAGTACAATATATATATGTTGATAAATACAAGAGTAGGTGAAACAAAACGACTTCTCTTTTGGGTATTAGAAGAGGCAAGTTGTTCTGAAATATCCTGTTTGTGTTGTGGGGAACCAGAGATTGCCCGGCTTTTGGATCCTTCTGCAGTGGCCTCTGGTGTTGACAGGCGAAGATCTAGAATTGTAGAAAGCAAGTCATCTGCAGTTTTACAAGTATAGGTATTTCTTTTGTAAGTAAAACAAATTGCAAAGGGGAAAGTCCAACGTTATGTGATATGATGATACTGGAGGACCTACAGATGAGGTTTCATTTCTTTCCTCTTCATCAGTGTCTGTTGAGAAAGGTCTTGATATATTTGGTATTGATGACCCTGAAATATTAAGGAGCCTTCCAATAACTGTTCCTTTGTGCGGAAATAATGGAATTTGATAATTATATCCCTGGGAGGACCATTTTTCTTTCTTGATGTTAACGAACTGTGTATTCTGTCCATTTCAAGTCTTTCCAATGGAATAGAGGGTGCCAGTTCCTGTAATAGTGCTGTGGATGTAGAGTGGTGATCTTCTATACTCTCAGGGATTCCTCTAAGGCCCCATGCACACGAGACGCTGTTATTTGCTGTTAAACGCGCATTCAGAGGCAGTTGGACGCTTGTTTCAACTGCCCCTGAACCCATTCAATGTTATCCTATGTGTCCATGCACACTGTGAGGGGGTTAGCTCGGCAGCGGGTGTGTGTGACCCCCGGGATGGGCTCCCCACACAAAACAGGCCCAGCAAACGGAGGTTGTGGTTTTCAAAATCAAAAAGGTGCGGTTTATTTTCTATTTACAGTGACAAAACACAGCAAAGCAAAAGAAACATAACCAAAATAAATCCTGGTCAAGTTGACCTCTGACTAAACATACAGGTTTCCTAACTAACAACTGGGATCAGCCTAGTGCTGTCCTAGTCCCTAAGTCCCTGGTTTTAAATGTCCAAGCAAATAGCCACACAGGCTTTGTCTCACCGCACAGGGGTTCACTCTCCCTAGACAGTCCACACAGGTCTGGTTCCAGGCATGAGCTAACATCTAATGAAGCTGGGAGTTCTTATAGAGGCCTAAATGAGCTGACAAGGTTCAGCTGGTCTCCTCATCTCTGTCTGCACGACGCCCCACACTCTCCCTAGAGGTATGAGTCATCCATGAGCCCACTAGCCTTATACAACTCTCCACCTAGTTGTATAAGTCGGCGTAAAGCCTGAATCTGGGCGAAATATATCTACCCCCCTGGATGCAACCAGGTGACTTTACCTTCCTGCTGTCACATACCCCCCCCCTCTTGTTTTAACCTCGGGGTTGGAACACCAGCAATCAGGCATTCATGTACTCGAGACAAAGCATCCACATTCCCCATTTGAACGCCAGGGCGATGCTTTACTGTGAAGTTGAATTCCTGGAGGGCCAGGAACCACCTATTCACTCTTCTATTTGTTTCCTTGTTTTGAGCCATCCACTTTAACGGAGCGTGATCCGTAACCATGTCAAAGTGCCTACCTAGCAGGTAGTACCGAAGGGAATCTAGAGCCCACTTCACCGCTAAACACTCCTTTTCAACGGTGGCGTAATTTACCTCATGGGACTTCAACTTCCTGCTGAGGTAAATGACTGGGTGCTCTTCCCCGTTCCAGACCTGGGACAATACTGCTCCTAACCCCACATCTGACGCATCACTTTGTACGACAAAGTCTTTAGAGAAGTCGGGTGAGTACAACACTGGCTGGCTACATAAGGCTTGTTTCAAGAATTGGAATGCTGCCTCAGCCTCGGGGGTCCATTTAATCATGACCGACCCTTTCCCCTTCGTCAGGTTGGTTAGGGGCACAGCCTTAGAAGCAAAGTGGGGAATGAATCGCCGATAATACCCAGCGATTCCCAGAAAGGCTCGTACCTGCTTCTTGCTGTTGGGACGTGGCCAACTCTGGATGGCCTCGACTTTGTTGAGTTGGGGTTTTATTACTCCCCTCCCAATGGTGTACCCAAGATATTTGGCCTCCTCCTGCCCAATGGTACACTTCTTGGGGTTAGCCGTAAACCCCGCTTCCCGAACAGAGTCCAGGACTGCTTGCACTTTTGGCAGATGTGAGGCCCAATCTGTGCTATGGACAATTACGTCATCCAGGTAAGCCGCAGCATACTTCCGATGGGGCCTCAGCATCTGGTCCATTTTCCGCTGGAATGTGGCCGGCGCATTCTGTAACCCGAACGGCATTCTTTTATATTGGAACGCCCCGTCTGGGGTTACAAATGCGGTTTTCTCTTTGGCCGACTTGGCCAGGGGGATTTGCCAATACCCTTTTGTGAGGTCAAGAGTCGTCATGTATCGGGCTGTTCCCAGCCGGTCGATCAACTCATCTATACGTGGCATGGGGTAGGTGTCAAATTTTGTAACTTTGTTCAACTGACGAAAATCGTTACAAAATCGCCAGCTCCCATCCGGTTTAGGCACCAACACGATGGGACTAGACCAATCACTTTGGGACTCCTCTATCACCCCTAAGTTCAGCATTTTCTGTACTTCCTCCCGTATTGCCTCCCGTCGAGCCTCTGGGATCCGATAGGGTTTTAACTTCACCCTTTCACCGGGCGGGGTAATGATGTCATGCTCTACCCCAGATGTTTGTCCCGGCAGCTCAGAGAATACCTCCTTGTTGCGAAGCACAAACTCCTTAACCTCCTGTTGTTGGGGTTGTGACAAGGTGGCTGCTATTCCAACCTCAGGAATCACGCAACCAGTTTGAGCTGGTGACCAAGTGTCTGCGACTAGGGACTCTCTATCCCTCCAGGCTTTCAACAGATTAACGTGATAGATCTGTTCGGGCTTTCGCCTTCCTGGTTGTCTGACCTTGTAATTCACTTCGCTCACTTTTTCCATTATCTCGTAGGGGCCTTGCCATTTGGCAAGGAATTTACTTTCAACCGTAGGGACAAGTACCAATATCCTATCCCCCGGGGAAAAGGTACGGGTCTTGGCTCCACGGTTGTACACTCTCTGCTGTGCCAACTGCGCTTGGGCCAAATGTTCCTTCACGATGGGCATTACCTGTGCAATTCGATCTTGCATCAGGGCGACATGCTCAATCACACTCCTGTGGGGAGAACTCTCACTTTCCCAAGTTTCCTTGGCAATATCCAACAGCCCTCTTGGGTGTCTCCCATACAGTAACTCAAAGGGGGAGAATCCCGTAGAGGATTGGGGCACCTCCCTAATAGCAAACATCAAATAAGGAAGTAAACAGTCCCAATCCTTTCCATCTCTATCCACCACTTTCTTCAACATTTGTTTTAGGGTTTTGTTGAATCTTTCAACCAGCCCATCGGTTTGGGGGTGATACACAGACGTACGCAATTGCGTCACTTTGAACAATTTACACAGCTCTTTCATAACCCGGGACATAAAGGGTGTACCTTGGTCCGTAAGCAGTTCTTTACAAATACCCACCCGGCTAAAAACAAGAGATAGCTCTTTGGCTATGGTTTTGGCCGAGGTATTTCGGAGAGGGATCGCTTCTGGATAACGGGTGGCATAGTCCATTATAACTAATATGTACTGGTGCCCCCTAGCGGACTTGATTATAGGACCTACCAAATCCATGGCGATCCTCTCAAACGGGACCTCAATGATGGGTAGAGGGACCAGCGGGCTACGGAAATGTGGCATCGGGGCCAACCTCTGACACACAGGGCAGGAGGAACAATAATTTTCTACGTCCTTCATCACCCCCGGCCAATAGAATCTCTGTAATACCCTCTCTCGGGTTTTCTCTGTCCCCAGATGACCTCCAAGAATGTGCCCATGGGCCAACTCCAACACCAACTTCCTGTAAGGTTTGGGCACCACAAGCTGCTCAACGGTTTCTTCTGCCCTTTTTGCCACCCGATACAGTAGGTCCTTCTCTACGCTGAAGTATGGGTAAGTGCAGGTATTATCTGGGTTCACTAACTCGCCATCTATTTTCACTACGTTTTCCCGTGCCTTTATTAGGGCGGGGTCTTTCAACTGTTCTGTGGCAAAGTTTTCCCTGTGAACCTCAAGATCAGAAAACTCCACAGACGGTAGGTTTTCGTCTGAGGAGGTGGGCTCCTCTCCAGTTTCTTGAGTCTCCCCTGCCAATACTGATAAGGGAAATTCCGGAGAGTCCTCACCACTCTCAGGGGAGTTCTGGCTATCACATTCCTGGTACATAGGGGCACCAGTGAGGGGCTCAGGATCATTCCACAGTTCCCAGAACTTCGGAAAATCCCTTCCCACAATGGCGTCATGCGGTAACTGAGATACTAAGCCCACTGGGTGAGAGAGGGTACCTTTGGGGGTCTCGAAACACACTGTAGTCACTGGATACTCTCGGGTGTCCCCATGCACACAAATAACAGCTACCTTGCTATTCCCAGAGACCTCTGTTTTAACTAACTCAGCCTTTATCAGGGTCACAAGGCTACCTGAATCCAGCAATACCACAACATTTCTACCATTAACACACATTTTGCATAAATGTTTCTCAGTTCCTCGAATGGCAGTGCATGCGACTGTCGCACACAGCGACTGACGTCTGGCCGTCAGAAAGTCACACTGCATGGGTTCCTCCACAACCGGGCAATTGGCTGCAATATGTCCCGCTTGCCGGCAGCGGTAGCAAACGATCCTTCTTGCCGCCTCTTGAGCCGCTGATTTCCCAGGCTGTTCTCGCCAAACTTGGGGTAGAGCTCCCACCCTCTCACTCTCTCCACCCTCACCCCTTGGAATCCTCTTATCCGCCCCTGGGGATGGTCTGGTCTTAGGGTGGAAAGTCCGAGTGTCTCTGGAAGAGGCCGTCAGGTTCTCTGTAGCCAAGTATTTCTCCACACGATCCACAAGACCATCGGCCGTCTCTGGGTCTCCATGGCTTACCCACTTTTGGATGGCAGTAGGAAGAGCTCTCAAAAACCGATCCATTACAACACGTTCCACAATCTTTGGTGCGGACAAAGTCTCTGGCTGTAGCCACTTTCTGCTCAGGTGAATGAGATCATACATTTGAGACCTGGGGGGGTTTTCCAAGCTGGAAAGTCCAGTTATGCACACGCTGAGCCCGGACAGCCTGGGTGACACCCAGCCTTGCCAAAATTTCAGCTTTTAGCATCACATAGTCTTTTGCTTGGTTAGGCTCTAGGTCATAGTAAGCTTTCTGCGATTCACCAGTTAACAGAGGAGCCACCAGTCCAGCCCACTGCTCCTCAGGCCACTTTTCTCTTTCAGCGGTCCTTTCAAATGTGGTCAAAAATACCTCTGGATCATCCTCTCCAGTCATTTTTGTCAATAAACGACTCACCCCAAAGGACGCGGTATTAGTGGGACGGCTTTCCTCACTGGTCTGCGGACGTTGCTGCATTACTGCTTCCATTTGTTGTAGTCTCTGCTCTTGCTTCTGTAACAGGTCTATGAAGCGGGCCTCAGATTGCTGCTGGGCTTGTTGCTGAGCTTCCAGACTCTGTTGGTGAGCTTGCTGCTGGGCTGCAAGGCTCTGTTGATGAGCTTGCTGCTGGGCTGCAAGGCTCCTTTGCAAACCTGCATTTGTCTGCTGTTGATTGGCATTTGCTAGAGCCAGCTGTTTGAGTATCTCCTCCATGCTGGCTTAAAAAAAACTGCCACTGGTTCTCCACCAACTGTGAGGGGGTTAGCTCGGCAGCGGGTGTGTGTGACCCCCGGGATGGGCTCCCCACACAAAACAGGCCCAGCAAACGGAGGTTGTGGTTTTCAAAATCAAAAAGGTGCGGTTTATTTTCTATTTACAGTGACAAAACACAGCAAAGCAAAAGAAACATAACCAAAATAAATCCTGGTCAAGTTGACCTCTGACTAAACATACAGGTTTCCTAACTAACAACTGGGATCAGCCTAGTGCTGTCCTAGTCCCTAAGTCCCTGGTTTTAAATGTCCAAGCAAATAGCCACACAGGCTTTGTCTCACCGCACAGGGGTTCACTCTCCCTAGACAGTCCACACAGGTCTGGTTCCAGGCATGAGCTAACATCTAATGAAGCTGGGAGTTCTTATAGAGGCCTAAATGAGCTGACAAGGTTCAGCTGGTCTCCTCATCTCTGTCTGCACGACGCCCCACACTCTCCCTAGAGGTATGAGTCATCCATGAGCCCACTAGCCTTATACAACTCTCCACCTAGTTGTATAAGTCGGCGTAAAGCCTGAATCTGGGCGAAATATATCTCTCCCCCTGGATGCAACCAGGTGACTTTACCTTCCTGCTGTCACAACACACTCTCATTTTTTGGCGTTTACAAGCAGTTGCGTTTAACCTTGTTTTTCCAGAAGCAAAAAAATGGGTTCAGACGCAAAAGTTTTCCACGTTTCAGACGCTAAACGTGGTACCGGCATTTTGCCGCGTTTGCGTTTATAAACATTTTTAAAAGTGACCTATTTTTTTACATTAGAAATCTCAAAAATTATGGCAAATGATGAAAAAAAATTAAAAAAAAATTAAAAATAAAACTGTAATTGCTTGCATTGCACTGTAGACAATCCACAACTTGTGGCAGGTGACGTGGCAAGTGGACAATCCACAACTTGTGACAGGTGACGTGGCAAGTGGACAATCCACAACTTGTGACAGGTAACGTGGCAAGTGGACAATCCACAACTTGTGGCAGGTGATGTTGCCAGGTGACGTGGCAAGTGGAAATCCACAAATTGTGGCAGGTGACGTGGTCAGGAGACGTGGCAAGTGCACAATCCACAACTTGTGGCAGGTAACGTGGCCAAGTGACGTGGCAGGTGACGTGGCAGGTGGACAATCCACAAATTGTGGCAGGTGACGTGGCAGGTGACGTGGCAGATGACATGGCAGGTGACGTGGCAGGTGGACAATCCACAACTTGTGGCAGGTGACGTGGCAGGTGACGTGGCCAGGTGATGTGGCAGGTGGACAATCCACAAATTGTGGCAGGTGACGTGGCAGGTAGACAATCCACAACTTGTGGCAGGTGACGTGGCAGGTGATGTGGCCAGGTGATGTGGCAGGTGGACAATCCACAAATTGTGGCAGGTGACGTGGCCAGGTGATGTGGCAGGTGACGTGGCAAGTGGACAGTCCACAACTTGCCGCGTTTGCGTTTATAAACGTTTTTAAAGGTGACCTATTTTTTTACATTAGAAATCTCAAAATTTATGGCAAATGATGAAAAAACATTAAAAAAAAATAAAAAATAAAACTGTAATTGCTTGCATTGCACTGTAGACAATCCACAACTTGTGGCAGGTGACGTGGCAAGTGGACAATCCACAACTTGTGACAGGTGACGTGGCAAGTGGACAATCCACAACTTGTGACAGGTAACGTGGCAAGTGGACAATCCACAACTTGTGGCAGGTGATGTTGCCAGGTGACGTGGCAAGTGGAAATCCACAAATTGTGGCAGGTGACGTGGTCAGGAGACGTGGCAAGTGCACAATCCACAAATTGTGGCAGGTGACGTGGCAGGTGACGTGGCAGATGACATGGCAGGTGACGTGGCAGGTGGACAATCCACAACTTGTGGCAGGTGACGTGGCAGGTGACGTGGCCAGGTGATGTGGCAGGTGGACAATCCACAAATTGTGGCAGGTGACGTGGCAGGTAGACAATCCACAACTTGTGGCAGGTGACGTGGCAGGTGATGTGGCCAGGTGATGTGGCAGGTGGACAATCCACAAATTGTGGCAGGTGACGTGGCCAGGTGATGTGGCAGGTGACGTGGCAAGTGGACAGTCCACAACTTGTGGCAGGTGACGTGGCAGGTGACAATCCACAACTTGTGGCAGGTGACGTGGCCAGGTGATGTGGCAGGTGGACAATCCACAAATTGTGGCATGTGACGTGGCCAGGTGATGTGGCAGGTAACGTGGCAAGTGGACAATCCACAACTTGTGGCAGGTGACGTTGCCAGGTGATGTGGCCAGGTGATGTGGCAGGTGACGTGGCAGGTGGACAAACCACAAATTGTGGCAGGTGACATGGCCAGGTGACGTGGCAGGTGACGTGGCAGGTGATGTGGCAGGTGAAGTGGCAAGTGAACAATACACAACTTGTGGCAGGTGACATAGCCAGGTGATGTGGCAGGTGGACAATCCACAAATTGTGGCATGTGACGTGGCCAGGTGATGTGGCAGGTGACGTGGAAAGTGGACAATACACAACTTGTGGCAGGTGACGTGGCCAGGTGATGTGGCCAGGTGACGTGGCAGGTGACGTGGCAGGTGGACAATCCACAAATTGTGGCAGGTGATGTGGCCAGGTGACGTGGCAGGTGACGTGGCAGGTGACGTGGCAAGTGGACAATCCACAACTTGTGGCATGTGACGTGGCCAGGTGACGTTGCAGGTGATGTGGCAGGTGGACAATCCACAAATTATGGCAGGTGACGTGGCCAGGTGATGTGGCCAGGTGACGTGGCAGGTGATGTGGCAGGTGGACAATCCACAAATTGTGGCAGGTGACGTGGCCAGGTGACGTGGCAGGTTACGTGGCAGGTGACATGGCAAGTGGACAATACACAACTTGTTGCAGGTGACGTGGCAGGTGGACAATCCACAACTTGTGGCAGGTGACGTGGCCAGGTGATGTGGCAGGTGACGTGGCAGGTGGACAATCCACAAATTGTGGCAGGTGACGTGGCCAGGTGACGTGGCAGGTGACGTGGCAAGTGGACAAAACACAACTTGTGGCAGGTGACATGGCCAGGTGATGTGGCAGGTGGACAATCCACAAATTGTGGCATGTGACGTGGCCAGGTGATGTGGCAGGTGACGTGGCAAGTGGACAATCCACAACTTGTGGCAGGTGACGTGGCCAGGTGACGTGGCCAGGTGACGTGGCAGGTGACGTGGCAAGTGGACAATCCACAACTTGTGGCAGGTGACGTGGCCAGGTGACGTTGCAGGTGACATGGCAAGTGGACAATCCACAAATTATGGCAGGTGACGTGGCCAGGTGATGTGGCCAGGTGACGTGGCAGGTGACGTGGCAGGTGGACAATCCACAAATTGTGGCAGGTGACATGGCCAGGTGACGTGGCAGGTGACGTGGCAGGTTACGTGGCAGGTTACGTGGCAGGTGACGTAGCAAGTGGACAATACACAACTTGTGGCAGGTGACGTGGCCAGGTGACGTGGCAGGTGGACAATCCACAAATTGTGGCAGGTGACGTGGCCAGGTGATGTGGCCAGGTGACGTGGCAGGTGGACAATCCACAAATTGTGGCAGGTAACGTGGCCAGGTGACGTGGCAGGTGGACAATCCACAAATTGTGGCAGGTGACGTGGCCGGGTGATGTGGCAGGTGACGTGGCAGGTGACATGGCAAGTGGACAATCCACAACTTGTGGCAGGTGACGTGGCAGGTGACGTGGCCAGGTGACGTGGCAGGTGGACAATCCACAAATTGTGGCAGGTGACGTGGCCAGGTGATGTGGCAAGTGGACAATCCACAACTTGTGGCAGGTGACGTGGCCAGGTGACGTGGCAGGTGGACAATCCTCAAATTGTGGCATGTGACGTGGCCAGGTGATGTGGCAGGTGACGTGGCAAGTGGACAATCCACAGCTTGTGACAGATGATGTGGCAAGTGATACGCTAAATATAAGTACACTGCTGCTCTCTCAGCTGCTGGTCTCCCAAAATGGCTGAAATGGTTAAATAATACTGTTTTTTTGAGCTTAGGGAGGGTCTTATGATGTTTCTTAACTAAACGCCTATAGACGCAAACGCGGTAAAACGCTGCTAAAATCGCGGCAAAACGGGCGTTTTTAAACGCCGGTTTTAGCCTTTAAAAACGTGTGTTCAGCAGAGTTTGCACCGGCGTCTCGTGTGCATGGGGCCTAATACGGAGATTAGATCTCCTATTCCTGTTCTCAAAGTCTTCAAGTCGGGTTTGGAGGGAAGAATATTCTTCCTTGAGGCATTCTAATTCTTCAGCATGGCTAAATATTGTAGCATCACGTTCATCAGTTCTTTATTCTAGGATGGAGGTGCGCCTTCCTACCCCACAAATTTCTCTAGTCAGCTTCTCTGTAATGTTATCAGATGTATTCTGAAAGGCTTTATGCAGGACCCTTTCAAGTTGATTAATTAGTTCAGAATTAAATGATGCTTGTTGTAGGGAATTAGACATTATCCCTAGGTCATTTTCTGACTCTGAGCGCTATGAGGAGGCAGGAGACTGCAGATGTTTCTGTGTGTGAGTTTGTGAGGGGAGCGGTACCGCCATTTTAGATGCGGATTTAGTCAGAGATTCTTGTGCTTTCCCTGTCTTCGGTTTAGCTCTCCTCCCGCTGTACATCATTTCCAAAAGGTGCCCAAGGATATTGGTAATATACCTGTCGCTGAATTGAGTATGTTTTCAGCCTAGACCCGGATTATCAGCCGTTTGTGACCCGGTCGGAGCGAAACGCTCAGGCAGACATGTCTACCTCAGGCGACTTCGCGCATTCGCCCCTTGGTTTTTATGTCGATTTTACACAGCATCCCAACTTTTTGGGAATTGAGGTTGTATATTTTAAATTATAAAATTTCTTTAACATGTATGTACATGTAAGGGGTATGAGGGTAAGAATTATATTTTCATAACACATGCATGCTGTGCCCCTTGCTTAGTAGTGCAATACAATAATCATGTTTTGCTTCCCCTCCCAAATCTGTGTAAGGGTTCTTTTAAGAATGGCAATTGTGGGGTGGTAAAAAACCTCCCCTTGGCCACCCACCATAATTGCCATAGAGGACTCCTCCATCCACACAAGCGAGGTGGATGGAGAAATCCTCCCCACTGAAACACTGCATTCTCACAGCGGGATTCCTCCACTGTGAGAAATACTGTTCAGCGGCTGCAGCCATTCACTTAATGTAAAATTGCCATTTGGTAATAAAAAAAAACCCACAGGCATCAGGAGCAGTCAGTAGTGCCTTCTTAAAGCAGAGTTTCACCCAAAAGTGGAACTTCCGCTCATTGCACTCTTCCCCCCCTTCGGTGCCTTTCGGGGGGCTACAGGATACCGGTCTTTCACAGGTATCCTGTTCCCACTTCCAGGAGCCTCAGCCGCGGGTATTGACGTCACCACCCGGGCTCCCTCCTTCTTCCCCGGCCGCCGGGCCAGTAGGAGAGAGGAGCAGAGCCTCATGCATGCACAGTAGGGCTCCCAGCGTGAAGCCGTAAGGCTTCACTGCCGGGTTCCCTTACTCCCAATGGAGGCAGCATGCACCCGACAGCTGATGGAAACATCAGCTGCAGAGCCAACATTGCTGGACTCCAGGACACGTAAGTGTCTGATTATTAAGTCAGCAGCTACAGTATGTGTAGCTGCTGGCTTTTACTTTTTGCAGCGGTGGGCGGACCTTTGCTTTAACGCCTACCAGCTGCTGCTATACTGCCCTCTGTAAATTGCAGATCACTTTTTAGAGGGTGGTAGGCTTACTGTCTGGGAGAGCTCCAAGTCTGTGGACACTTTCTCAGACTTTCACTGAAAACCACGTAGATTTTAAATTGTTCATCTTGCAATGGATTTTCTTACACACTGAGCAAAATTATAAAACGCAACACTTTTGTGTTTGCCCCTAATTATTACGAGCTGAACACAAAGATCTACGACTTTTTCTATGTACACAAAAGACCTATTTTTCTCTAATATTGTTCACAATATGTGTTAGTGAGCACTTCTCCTTTGCCGAGATAATACATCCACCTCACAGATGTGGCATATCCAGATGCTGATTAGACAGCATGATTATTGCACAGGTGTGCCTTAGGCTGGCCACAATAAAAGGCCACTCAAAAATGTGCAGTTTTACTGTATTGGGGGGGGGGGGGGGTCAGGGGGGTCCGAAAACCAGTCATTATCTGGTGTGACCACCATTTGCCTCACGCAGTGCAACACATCTCCTTCGCATAGAATTGATCCGATTGTTGATTGTGGCCTGTGGAATGTTGCTCCATTCCTCTTCAATGGCTGTGCAAAGTTGCTGGATATTGGCAGGAACTGTACAGTAATTATGCTAGTTATAAAAGAACTGGGATGTTTTCAGCTTCCAGGAATTGTGTACAGATCCTTGCAACATGGGGCCGTGCATTATCATGCTGCAACATGGGGGTGATGGTCGTGGATGAACGGCACAACAATGGGCCTCAGGATCTCGTCACGGTATCTCTGTGTATTCAAAATGCCATCAATAAAATGCACCCGTGTTCGTTGTCCATAGCATACACCTGCCCATACCATAACCCCACCGCCACCATGGGCCACTCGATCCCAACTTTGACATCAGCAAACCGCTTAACCACACAACGCCATAGACACTGTCTGCCATCTGATCTGTACAGTGAAAACTGGGATTCATCTGTGAAGAGAACACCTCTCCAAATTGCCAGACGTCATTGAATGTGAGCATTTGCCCACTCAAGTCGGTCACAACGACAAACTGCAGTGAGGTCGAGACCCCGATGAGGACGACGAGCATGCAGATGAGCTTTCCTGAGACAGTTTCTGACAGTTTGTTCAGAAATTCTTTGGTTATGCAAACCGATTGTTGCAGCAGCTGTCCGGGTGGCTGGTCTCAGATGATCTTGGAGTTGAAGATGCTGGATGTGAAGGTCTTGGGTTGGTGTGGTTACCGGTTGTGGGGCCGGTTGGATGTACTGCCAAATTCTCTGAAAATCCTTTGGAGACGGCTTACTGTAGAGAAATGAACATTCAATTCAAGGGCAACAGCTCTGGTGGACATTCCTGCAGTCAGCATGCCAATTGCACGCTCCCTCAAAACTTGCAACATCTGTGGCATTGTGCTGTATGATAAAACTGCACATTTTAGAGTGGCCTTTTATTGTGGCCAGCCTAAGGCACACCTGTGCAAAAATCATGCTGTCTAATCAGAATCTTGATATGCCACACCTGTGAGGTGGGTGGAATATCTCGGCAAAGGAGAAGTGCTCACTAACACAGATTTAGACAGATTTGTGAACAATATTTGGGAGAAATAGGCCTTTTATGTACATAGAAAAAGTCGTAGATCTTTGAGTTCAGCTCATGATAAAAAGGGGCAAACACAAAAGTGTTGTTTATAATTTTGCTGTGTGTATATACAGACAGTGTATATATCAGTTAAATATATCATGGCACGCATATAGTAATGCAAAAAGTAATTTCTAATATTTTTTTTCCCCCCTCTTTTTATCCATTAACACATTACTCCTCTTACCCCCCTACAGACTTAAATTTCCTACATAAATTGCCCCATGGATACTTAATCCTGTAGCACCAATCAACTGCCTGCATTTACTTGTGTAACCTGTGTAATGTGTCACCCCATCATCCATGTATAGAATACAGTGTAGGCATTAGAATCAATGAAAATAAAAGACAAAATTATTTGAAAGTGAGGTCTTACAACTCGGCATCAACAGCATGATGCTTCCAAACATCCCTAGAATACTCTTAAAACCCAATTCAGTTCCAAGTATGAATTAAAGGATAACTCCACTTTTGTGGGGGGCAAAAATAGCAAAAATAAAAATAATATAGCGTATACATTTGCGACTCAAGTCATATTGTAATTGAATGTTATTAAAAATGACTAGAGATGCACCGAAATTTTGGCGACCGAAAACTGTTTTTGGCACTTTTCAAATAGAGAAAAATGCACAGAAAACGCATGCGATATTTCCACGATTTTACAGTGCTTATAGCGTGTTTTTCACAGGTCAAGTGACTCAAAAACTGCATCAAAAACATAAAACGGGTGCATTACTGATGTGTTCTTGCTGCGTTTTCAATGCATTTCAAACGGAGGGGTGCATTTTTGTTGCGTTTTTTTTAACTGACCAAAACTGCAGCAAGCAAGATTTTTAACACCACAACAGAAGCATAATGGACCAGTGTGAAAAAATTTCTTGAGCTTTTCTTGCACTAGAGGTGCCGATAATGCCCAGCAAATACATATTCATTTAAATCCATGATATTAATTAAAACTTCAAATACAATTATATATAAAAATATATATACATTTTTTTAAATTTTCGTTACCAAAATGTATATTCCTGGCACCTATAAAAATGACCCTTCCTTTTCAATCTGTAGAACTGTAATTTTCTGTAAAATTCAATGCAATATGGCAACCTGGAGGCGTTCTGTATACAGAATGCCCCCAGAAACATAATTTCCTGCTTGAGTGATTGGCCGACTGATTTTCCCAGAAGTCTGCACTAAGATACAGATTTCAGGCATCCCCTGCAACAAAAATAAAAATTTTGGTGAGATACTCCTGTAGCGCTACCCCCAGTTAAGAGAGCCGCTGGTTTGAATTTTCGGGCCCTGAGTACAGCTCCACCAACCCCCGGCAATCTTGTATAGTCCCCTGTGGCACAGTTAGTCTAGAGGTGTTTTCTATTTCAGTCTACACCTGGTAACATACACACTTTAACTTCAGGTTTACTATAAGCTCTATGAGTAATGATAACACAGTGATGCAAGTGGCAAGGTATAACAGCTTTACTTTAGGTTAAAAGGGCATGGGTTAAAACAGAACATGTAACTGGCTTACAGAGCCCTGCAGTAATAGATGTAATATAGGTATGGCAATAGCACAGCGCGGTAATCCACCACGTGCAGCTATTGCTATCTACGGGCCCTATGGCGCACTAAACAATATTCTATCTCCCCTCCCTAGTCAGGCCTGACATGAAATCAAACTCAGTCTTGTGAACAGAGATTTCTTCGCATGCAAACTTGAAATGGTGGTGCACGTTCAGGAACAATATTGTAATCCACAAAGTAGCAGTCATAAGGAACACTATGCTGGAGACCCTTTAACTCTGTCCTGCAACCGGTCTCCAGCGGAACAGTAAATAAATGAACGGTGGGCCAAAGCAGTCTATAGGCCTAAACACAGTACAACCGATTGGATTGAGCAGGTGCTCGCTCACCACTCTGGACGCGATCCCAGTCCGGGACTTCCACCTGCTGTGTCTCCACACACAGCGTCCGCAACGATCGGGTCCCCCGATCCAACTGATGTCCACAGCAAACTCTGTCAGGTGCCACCCAGGCTCCGCAGCGGGATGGAAGGATCTTCGGAAGTTGCGCAAGGCCCCAGGCTTCAGGCCTTGCACTGCAGCAGATCCGCACAGGAAGAAACTGTTGCTAGCAGCGCGGTGTCCAAAGAGGCCTAGCTCCGCCTCGCCTCCTCCTTAAATAGTCTCTCCCATGAGTCTCTGCGGTGGCAACACTGCACCCTGGGTGCCAAACAGGACTCTGGGAGATGTAGTTCCAGCAGTCTTAAAGGAGACCCCACTACACACTCCCCCCACTTGAACTCTTTGGTCCCCAAAGATACATTTTCTTTCTTTTAGCATACACTACGTACAATTCTAGACAATGCTGGGTTTGATGTCGGCAAAGGGAACTCCCACCAAAACTGAGGGGTTGAATTCCCTTGCCCACAGGTCACACTATCATGAGTGGCCTGCCTAACTGTGCCAGAGGAGGAATTGGGGTTGCCCTCCACCAAATGAACAGTGGAGGGAACTGGATGCTCTGTACTCCTCCTTGCAGTGACCACTGCCTCCTCTGAGCTCTCCCCCATTTGTGAGTAAGTTAACTTCTTGGGAGGCCTTATGACTCTTCTAGCTCTTTGCTCTCTTGGGACTTCTGGCTGGAACACTGCAGACTCCTCTTCTGGAACAGGCTTGAGGGATTCCGCTGGCTCTGAAACACTTAGTTCAGGATCCTGGAGGTACATAGAGTCCCTTGGGTCCTCCCCCGAGTATGTGTCACAAGCATCTTCCCAGCAATCTGACAAAGGGCTAGATGGAATGAATTCAGTAGCTTCCGCATTCAGTGTTCTGTCTATAGTGTCTTTGGCAGGAGGAAGATATATAGCAGAAGTTCCCGGAGTTGGGGAAGGCCATAGCCAATCAAGTTCCTGTCTCTCATCTTCACCTTGCTCAGAGGTCTCTACATCTTGATTTTGGGAGAACTGAGACCGAGTATTTGGCCTTGGGGTATCCAGAATGGAGTCTGTGCTTGAGGAGTCCCTTGCAGGAGGTATCTGAACTGCTTCAGCAAGTGGGAGTAAGTGGTTTCGATGGCAAGTCTTCAATGGGCCCACCTTCCCTTCTGGCTTCAATTTATAGACAGGTAGGCCCGGCAGCTTCTTACAAATGACATAGGGTTCAGGTCTCCATCTGTCTGCAAGCTTGTGCTTCCCAGGGACTCCCAGGTTTCATTGAAGAACTCTGTCTCCTGGTTGCAGGTCCTGGATCCGGACCTTCAGGTCGAAGTTCCTCTTGTTGCGGGCCCCCCTTTGGTCTGAAGCCGCTTGGGCTTGTTCATAGGCCACCTTCAAGCTGTGTCTGAGTCTGTCCACATATCCCTTGTGGGATGTGGCTGAGGAATGGTCTATGGAGGTACCAAAGGCTAGGTCTACCGGTAATCTTGCTTCTCTCCCGAACATAAGACGGTAGGGGGAGTATCCTGTAGCATCACTGGTGGTACTATTGTAAGCGTGGACTATAGCCGCTATGTGCTTGCTCCAATGTTGTTTCGTGCACATGAATGTCAGTATTCTTCAACTTCAGCCCTCATGCAGGGCCAATAGAAACGGTTTCTAACCAGTTGAAAGGTCCTTTCCGCTTCTAGGTGTCCATGATTGTCATGCAGGGCAACCAAGACAGTCTCTCGGTGTTTCTCAGGGAGAAACAGTTGCCATTTGTCTTCCAGGTCATCAGAGGGGCCCCTTCGGTAGACCACCCCCTGATGCACCTGCAACCTGTCCCACTCTTTCCTCAACAGGCGAGCTTCCTTTGAAGGATGGCGCAGGAGCCTATTTGGGTCCTGATTCTCCAGGGCCTCCAGAACCAATCTCCCCATGGGGTCTTCCAATTGGTCACATCTCAACTCCTTCTTCGACAGTTTTGGCAAATTATCTTCTTCCAACTGGGTTACCCCACAGTATTGCTTGGGAACTCCTACCATGGTAACTCCTATCTCTTCTGCCCTTGAGCCTCCTCTGGCTTGAAGTTCAGCCCCTTGGGTGCCACTTGGGTCCAGTCTTCTGTATCACTGGTAGGGGCATGAGATCTTCTAGACAGGGCGTCTGCGTCTCGATTCCCAGCCCCAGGCCTGTATTTCAGGCTGAAATTGAACCCAGACAGTGCAGCCAGCCATCTATGTCCTGTGGCATCCAGCTTTGCTGTGGTGAAGAGATAAGTAAGGGGGTTGTTGTTGGTTTTTACAGTGAATTCTGCCCCATACAGGTAGTCTTTAAGTTTGTCAACTACCGCCCACTTGAGGGCCAGGAACTCCAGCTTATGAGAGGGGTAGTTCTTTTCAGAGGGGACAGACTTCTGCTCACATAGGCAACGGGTCGCAGTTGTCCTTCATGCTCCTGATAGAGCACTCCTCCCAGACCGTCATGACTGGCATCTACGTGGAGTTCATAGGGTCTCTTTGGGTCTGCATAGGCCAAGACAGGGGCGGTGGTTAGGCTTTCTTTTAACATCTGAAAGGCCTCTTCACACTTTTGGTTCCACTGGTCTTGGACTGACTCTCCTGGCTTCCTGGGACCCGAGTCATCCTCTTCCCCTTCCGTCTTGAGTAGCTCATTCAGGGGTCTGGCAATTCGGGCAAACCCCTCCACGAACCTTCTATAATAGGAACAGAACCCCAGGAAGGATCTGAGTTCTGTTACCGTGGTAGGCCGTGGCCAGAAAGCAACTGCCTCCAACTTCCCCCCTGGTCTGTGGCTACCCCTTCTTCAGACACTATGTGTCCCAGATAGTTAACAGAAGATTGGTAGAACCTACACTTCTCGGGCGAAAGCTTGAGTCCCTCCTCACTGAGTCTTCTCAAAACTTTCCCCAGCCTCTCTTCGTGTTCTTCCAAGGTCCTCCCGAAGACAATGACATCGTCCAAGTACACAAGGACCTCGATAAGGTTCATGTCTCCTACAGTCTTTTCCATGAGACGTTGGAAGGTGGCTGGGGCTCCGGACAGTCCCTGGGGCATTCGGTCGAATTCAAAGAACCCCACTAGGGTTATAAAGGCTGTCTTCTCCTTGTCTTCAGGATGCATAGGGATCTGATAGTATCCACTCTTGAGGTCCATCACGCTGAACCACTTGGCTCCAGACAAGCTCTGTAGGGCATCCTCTATCCTCGGAGTGGTGTACTGGTCAGGGATGGTTCTCCTGTTGAGGGTCCTGAAGTCTATACACAACCTCAATGATCCATTCTTTTTTCTGACTACTACTATCGGGGAGGCATAGGGACTTCTAGACTCCCTGGTCACACCGGTCCTCTTGAGTTCTCCAAGTTGTTCCCTCAGATCTTCCAGGTCTGCTAATGGGACTCGCCTGACTCTCTCCCTGAAGGGCTTGTCTTCCTGGAGGCAGATTCGATGGGTGGCACTCCTCGCACACCCCACATCGAACTTATCTTGAGAGAAGATCTTCTTCCACCTGGTCAACTGGGCCTTGGCTCTCTCTTTCCAAGCCCTGGGCAGGTTTGGGTTCTCCATGGAGAGTTTCTCCCAAACATTCCCTCCTTCACCCGTCTTCTCCGCATCTGACAGAGCAACTGGGGTAGCAGGGCTCACCTGGCCCAGCAACATCCTGGCTGGGATCTTCATGGGGCCATCCGTAGTATTACTGACACTCACAGGGACCTTATAGTGGGCCTTCTTCAAAGCCCTCAGTGGGACCACTTCTGGGGTTACTTCCAAACCCGAGTGTTCTTCCCTTGGGTCTGGAGCCAACATAACAAAGGGTCCAGGTTGCTCCCAAGTAAGCTTCACAGTGGCTCTGAGACAGGTTACTTCGCCGGGCTGCAGCACCACTCCGTTTTTCTCAAGTATCTAGACCTTCCCCACCCCCTCTTCCGGGGCCTTCTGCTCCAGGACCAACCGCTGGTAGGCTGTCTTCAAGATGGGGTGAATCTTGGTGGCGGCCGAGTCTTTCCTGCTTGCAAGAGGGGTCAGAAGCCTCCGGACCAGGTCCGTGTTCGTTCCTATTATTAAGGAACTCTTGTTGGCTCCAGGCGGCCGAGGGCACACAACTGCCAGAGTATCAAACACTTCATAGTGAATAAAAATAGTGTGGCGCTCAAAGCAATAAATACTTATAATAAGTGAATGGCTACTTAAAGCAATAGAACCAACAGTGCTCTGATAACACAATTGTAAATGTGAGTCCGCTTCATAGGATATGAAGACTGTAGTAGTCGAAACGCGTAGGGCTTGCTGACGCTGCACCCCATATTGCTTTGAATATATTTTTATTTCGTGATCACTTTTTATTTGTCTGCATGACTGTTGGACAAAATATTTTTATTTAATAAAATTCCGGCAATCGGTTTTTATTGACCTGCACCATCTGGAGTCTTTTTGGTTTTCTTCCATCTTTATATTTTTCGCGGATTGCTGTGGAACCTGGCCCATGTGAGAAAAATCCATCGTTTGAGCTGCCTCTTCAGTCATCCGGTTGGAGTTCAAGTGAGGACCCAGGACATCCAGCTATATCCCGTCTGGTCTTGGTGACCACTAAGCCTGCAAGACCCACTGCCGTACGGTAGGTGGGTCCACCATCAGCGGTAAGAGTACCCATCTATAACAACTAGTGTCTTCTCCTTGCTTGATTCATCATTTGCATTGAAGTCCCTTTGTCAGTCTGCGTTGTGGCAAGGCTATCCATTGAAGGACATCCATGATCACACACATTTTGTTATTTGGGACTGTATTCTATTTTTCACAGTTTACCTTTTACGGTATATCACATAGTTCGCAAGGAGGACAATTCATATGAATATCCTATGAAGCGGACTCACATTTACAATTGTGTTATCAGAGCACTGTTGGTTCTATTGCTTTAAGTAGCCATTCACTTATTATAAGTATTTATTGCTTTGAGCGCCACACTATTTTTATTCACTATTCCTGTACACTTTGTTTGTTTGAGTGTTGGCAGCTTGCATGCACATTGTTTTTTGGTTTAGCGCAGTATTTTCCTTTTCTACCCAGTATCAAACACTTCAGCCTTCCCAGCCACAGATGGGTCGAAGGTCAGTTTTATGGGCAGGTAGCCATCATAAGGGAAGCTCTGGGTCCCGATTCCCCAGATTTCTAGTTCTTCTATCTTCTTGATGGGTAGGTGACTTAAGTGTTTGTCATAAAAGTCCCGATACAACAGGGTCACCTGTGCCCCTGTATCCAATATGGCTTTTGTGTAAACTCCCTCCACTTGAATGGGCACTATGGGGGATGGGCCCACCAGCTTCTGTGGATATCGCTTCAAAGGGGTCTCTTTCCTTGGATCTTTGCGGTTCCCTTTTGGACTTCCTTTTTTCCACTTCTCTTTGGATTTAAGCCTCTCCTGGGCTTGGTATGCATTGATCTCCCTCCTGTTAACGGGTGTAACTACCCGCTGAGGTACATTACACTCTTTCCTTGGGGTACGTTCCCACTGAGGAACCTTGTGTTTCTTCTGAGGGGTCTTGTCCTCTCGTTTCTTGGGCTTCTCGTTCAGTTTGGAGCTCACTGAAGATGATGGGCACCCGGTTGACTCCTTCACCGGGGCCCTCTGAAGTTTCCCGCCGGCTTGCGGTTGTCTGCTTTCTTTTTCTTGGGACTGGAACATACAGCTGCAATATGGCCAATCCCTCCACAGTTAAAACAGATCACTTCCTACCAGTCCTGTAGGGGAATGGGCACTGAAGCATCTGGGAACAACTCCTTCTTTGGTCCCTCTCTCTCAGGAACCCTTGAATCTTTTGTAATCAGGGAGGTCAGCATCTCTAACACCTGAGACATTTGCGATTTTAAAGCATCTACTTCTGGGTCTCTTTCTTTTGTCATCACCGAGTTGACTATCACTGGTGCAGCAGAAGTATGTGCCTTGATCACTTGTTGATCCATCTGTAGTGACTCCTCGTCCCTAATAATTTTTATCAGATCAGAGTAAGTCAGTGACATCCCCCTTCCTGAGGTTTTCAGGTGAAGTCAGACTGGATCCGAGAGTAATGCTCCCTTTAACACTTGCTTCATTCTTGCCGCATCTGCGTCTTGGGGCAACATCCCTTTCTTCAACACGATCTTACAAAGCATCTTGTTGAGTCTTCTTACATACTCTGAAAGCTTCTCATTCGGCTGTTGAAAAGTATGTTCAAATTGGTACACCAATTCTGTCACCTTCTCCAGCTGACCAAACTCCTCTTGTAACATGGCTAAACAGTCCTAAACTGTGCAATCAGCATTGCCAAACCGTAAGCTTTTCACCGCTTCTGCTGCAGCGCCTTTCAAACTTTCTATCACGCGCGGTCTCTTCTGCGCTTCAGGCACCTTCCATGCCTCTACTGCTAGTAGTGCCTGCTCAACCCAGGTGTCGAAATCTTCTTCCCCTACTGGGACAGGAAGCTTCCCTGAGAATGTCTTTAGTCTGCGGTAGCTAGCCTCTACATGTACCGTACTTGTCCTCTGACACTTTGCTAGCAGATCCCCTAAGGCGTTTATTAATTCTGGTCCTATGGTAGTGACCGGTGCCGCCGGGGGCGTCACCCTTTCTTTTCTTTCAGGTGAGACACGGGGTGTCCCTTGTGGTGATCCCGTTGGGGATGGTTCCGTCTTGACGGTTATTGCGTGCGCCAACTTATAAGTTCTATTGTCTGGGGTGCGCACACATCTGCGCTTAAAGGTTTCCGGCATTCCGTCCCACCATTCTATCAGCGCATACTGATATGAGATGTTTGGGTCTGACTTCATGTCCATCACCCATGGTGTACAATCTGGGGACATTGACACTAGACTTGTGCACAACGGAAAAATTCGTTCCGTTTCGGTTTCTTTCCGGTCCTGTTGATTCGTAATCATTCGTAATTTTGCTAGACGGGATTTTTCGTGTTCGGACTCATTCGTATTTTTGCAAGCGACATTTTTCGTTGAATTTTTTGTTGCTTTATAATTCGTACTTTCGGTAGAGTACGTTGTTTTTCGTTGATTCTGGACACAACTCCTACTTTCGTAACTTTTTTTGGGTTCGTTGATTTGTAATTTTCCGTGTCTCTCTCACAACGACGCTGCCTATTATGCCTAATGTGCTTCGAATGGATTTGTACTTTTCTAAATACATAGCGGTTATTTGTAATGATTCGAAATCTCGTATTTTACTTTCGTTTTTTACATGCGGCTATAGGCTCCGCCCCTGTACACCATTTTGAGAGGGTTCAGCACGGTGAGGGAGAAGCAGAGAGCAGAGCAGAGTGAGTGTTATTGTGCTTCGAATGGATTTGAAATCTCGTATTTTACTTTCGTTTTTTCATGCGGCTATAGCCTCCACCCCTGTACACCATTTTGAGAGGGAGTTCAGCACGGTGAGGGAGAAGCAGAGAGCAGAGTGAGTGTTATTGTGCTTCGAATGGATTCGTACATTCGTAACTTTTTTCATAACGAATTATGCCGAAGACCTTCGGGCATTCGCTATTTTGCGGTATAATTTATTTCGGATTCGGTTTTATTCGTAATTGCTCTGTTCGGAAATTCGAATGCTTCCGAATGTCCGAAAGTTGCTAAATTCGGACGAATTTTGATTCGTTACGAAACGAATTGCACAAGCCTAATTGACACCACCAGTTTCTCTACCGTCTCTGTTGACCATTCCTCCCCTGGGAGGCTGATGACCACCGACTGATCTGGTTCTGTCTTAGCTGCTTCGCACCACGCTTTAACTTCTAACGGGTCCATGCCTGTACTTTTGGCGTGTTCACCTGCTGTATCAGGATCCCGGACTCGAGAGCCCCCACGTGTAGCGCTACCCCCAGTTAAGAGAGCCGCTGGTTTGAATTTTCAGGCCCTGAGTACAGCTCCACCAACCCCCGGCAATCTTGTATAGTCCCCTGTGGCACAGTTAGTCTAGGGGTGTTTTCTATTCAGTCTACACCTGGTAACATACACACTTTAACTTCAGGTTTACTATAAGCTCTATGAGTAGGGATGAGCTTCGTGTTCGAGTCGAACATACGTTCGACTCGAACATCGGCTGTTCGATCGTTCGACGAAGATCGAACGATTTGGGCCGTTCGCGCCAAATTCGAGTGACGCGAACGGCCCACAATGCACTACGCCATCGCAGTGTCATCCAGGCACTGTGATTGGCCAAGCATGCACTGTGACCCCGCATGCTTGGCCAATCACAGCGCCGGCAGCGAGGAGAGCAATGATTGGCCACAGGCAGGATGCCTGTGGCCAATTATTGCTGAGGGTGTTTAGTACACGCCCCACACTATAAAAGGCCGCCAGCACGGCGGCCTAGTGTAGTGTGTTCCGGAGCAGGAATAGAGCAGCATAGGCAGGGACAGTGACTTTTATTTCTTTCTTGCTTAACCTGGATTCCTTTAGTTTAGGGAAAGAGAAGGATAGGTAGGGAGAGTGTCAGTGTGTTTTGTGCTTGTGCTATATTGTGCTTAAAAAAAACATTTTTTCTAGGGACAGAAAACTGTAGGTAGGGAGAGTGTCAGTTTCTTTCACTGTCAAAGTCCTTGTTTCCAGGGACCTGGAAGGACAGTGAGTGAATTCTCCTTGTGCTAAATTGTGCTTAAAAAAAACATTTTTTCTAGGGACAGAAAACTGTAGGTAGGGAGAGTGTCAGTTTCTTTCACTGTGAAAGTCCTTGTTTCCAGGGACCTGGAAGGACAGTGAGTGAATTCTCCTTGTGCTAAATTGTGCTTAAAAAAAACATTTTTTCTAGGGACAGAAAACTGTAGGTAGGGAGAGTGTCAGTTTCTTTCACTGTCAAAGTCCTTGTTTCCAGGGACCTGGAAGGACAGTGAGTGAATTCTCCTTGTGCTAAATTGTGCTTAAAAAAAACATTTTTTCTAGGGACAGAAAACTGTAGGTAGGGAGAGTGTCAGTTTCTTTCACTGTCAAAGTCCTTGTTTCCAGGGACCTGGAAGGACAGTGAGTGAATTCTCCTTGTGCTAAATTGTGCTTAAAAAAAACATTTTTTCTAGGGACAGAAAACTGTAGGTAGGGAGAGTGTCAGTTTCTTTCACTGTCAAAGTCCTTGTTTCCAGGGACCTGGAAGGACAGTGAGTGAATTCTCCTTGTGCTAAATTGTGCTTAAAAAAACCATTTTTTCTAGGGACAGAAAACTGTAGGTAGGGAGAGTGTCAGTTTCTTTCACTGTCAAAGTCCTTGTTTCCAGGGACCTGGAAGGACAGTGAATGAATTCTCCTTGTGCTAAATTGTGCTTAAAAAAAACATTTTTTCTCGGGACAGAAAACTGTAGGTAGGGAGAGTGTCAGTTTCTTTCACTGTGAAAGTCCTTGTTTCCAGGGACCTGGAAGGACAGTGAGTGAATTCTCCTTGTGCTAAATTGTGCTTAAAAAAAACATTTTTTCTAGGGACAGAAAACTGTAGGTAGGGAGAGTGTCAGTTTCTTTCACTGTCAAAGTCCTTGTTTCCAGGGACCTGGAAGGACAGTGAGTGAATTCTCCTTGTGCTAAATTGTGCTTAAAAAAAACATTTTTTCTAGGGACAGAAAACTGTAGGTAGGGAGAGTGTCAGTTTCTTTCACTGTCAAAGTCCTTGTTTCCAGGGACCTGGAAGGACAGTGAGTGAATTCTCCTTGTGCTAAATTGTGCTTAAAAAAAACATTTTTTCTAGGGACAGAAAACTGTAGGTAGGGAGAGTGTCAGTTTCTTTCACTGTCAAAGTCCTTGTTTCCAGGGACCTGGAAGGACAGTGAGTGAATTCTCCTTGTGCTAAATTGTGCTTAAAAAAAACATTTTTTCTAGGGACAGAAAACTGTAGGTAGGGAGAGTGTCAGTTTCTTTCACTGTCAAAGTCCTTGTTTCCAGGGACCTGGAAGGACAGTGAGTGAATTCTCCTTGTGCTAAATTGTGCTTAAAAAAAACATTTTTTCTAGGGACAGAAAACTGTAGGTAGGGAGAGTGTCAGTTTCTTTCACTGTCAAAGTCCTTGTTTCCAGGGACCTGGAAGGACAGTGAGTGAATTCTCCTTGTGCTAAATTGTGCTTAAAAAAACATTTTTTCTAGGGACAGAAAACTGTAGGTAGGGAGAGTGTCAGTTTCTTTCACTGTGAAAGTCCTTGTTTCCAGGGACCTGGAAGGACAGTGAGTGAATTCTCCTTGTGCTAAATTGTGCTTAAAAAAAACATTTTTTCTAGGGACAGAAAACTGTAGGTAGGGAGAGTGTCAGTTTCTTTCACTGTCAAAGTCCTTGTTTCCAGGGACCTGGAAGGACAGTGAGTGAATTCTCCTTGTGCTAAATTGTGCTTAAAAAAAACATTTTTTCTAGGGACAGAAAACTGTAGGTAGGGAGAGTGTCAGTTTCTTTCACTGTCAAAGTCCTTGTTTCCAGGGACCTGGAAGGACAGTGAGTGAATTCTCCTTGTGCTAAATTGTGCTTAAAAAAAACATTTTTTCTCGGGACAGAAAACTGTAGGTAGGGAGAGTGTCAGTTTCTTTCACTGTCAAAGTCCTTGTTTCAAGGGACAGAGAAGGACACCTGAAGGTAGCCCTTATTGCTTTTTTCCCATCTCCCTGCAGGCCATCTATTAGAATGTCTGGAAGGCAAACAAGGAGAGGCAGACAGTCAGGAGGCAATAAAAGAGGGCAAGCAGGCTCTGTGTCTGGGGGCAACAGTGCTGGTCGTGGACGCGGTGCATTGTCATCAGCACATGGCCATGGGACACGCTTGTCCTTCTTTTCGGCAGCTGGACATGTTGAGCCACATCATGCCGAAGACTTGGTAGAGTGGATGACCAAGCCCTCCTCCTCCTCCTCATCCTCTCTCACCCAGGCTCAGGGTACTGGAAAAGCAGCTGCCAAAGCGTCCTCTTCCCTGGTATCAATGTCAGACTCATCATCAGTCACTCCTTCCCTAGACCCACCATGTCCTCATCCTGAGGAGTCCCCCGAACTGTTTCAGCACAGTGTTGGGTACATGCTCCAGGAGGATGCCCAGCGTTTCGAAGGGTCTGATGATGAAACCCAGCTAGAGGAAGGCAGTAGCGTGAGAGCAGACAGAGGGGATGCTCAAGAAGGACACCAATCTGGCAGTCATGTTCCAGCAGCTGCAGCATACTGCCAGATTGGCTCCAGTGATGAGGAGGGAGGTGATGATGAGGTCACTGACTCCACGTGGGTGCCTAATAGGAGAGAGGAGGAGGAGGAGGATGAGGAGGAGGCACATCTCCAACGAGGCAGGATGCCCTTTGGTGGCCAGCGTAAGGGCAGTACACCGACGGAATCACACCGCAGAGCTCCGCCTGTGCAGGGCGCTGCCTCTGCCCGTCATTCAAAAAGTTCTTTGGTGTGGGCCTTTTTTGAGGCTAGTGCATCAGATCGCACAGCTGCTGTTTGCAACATATGTCTCAAGCGTATATCGCGTGGCCAAAACATCAGCCGCTTGGGTACCACATGCCTGACCAGACATATGTTGACCTGCCATGCAGCTCGTTGGCAAGCCTACCTCAAAGACCCACACCAAAGAACAAAGCGGACCTCTCCTTGCACCGCATCAGCTGGGATCTCCAACCCCACTATAACTTCAGTCCTCTCTGAAACATGCACTGAGAGGAATGAAGGTGTAGAATTAGGTGTGTCACAGCCAAGTACTTGCGGCCACTCTGCTAGCAGTACACCGACGTCCGATTCTAGCAGGCAAATTTCCCTGCCCCAGCTGCTGGACCGTCGAAAGAAGTTCACTCCCAGCCATCCACATGCCCAGCGGTTGAATGCTAGCTTGGCTAAATTGCTAGCGCTTCAACTGCTGCCTTTTCAGTTGGTAGACTCGGCCCCCTTCCGTGAGTTTGTGCAATGTGCGGTTCCTCAGTGGCAGGTTCCCAAACGCCACTTTTTCTCACGGAAGGCTATTCCGGCTCTCTACCGGCATGTGGAAGGCAATGTCTTGGCCTCGCTGGACAGGGCGGTCAGTGGTAAGGTGCATATTACCGCTGACTCATGGTCCAGCAGGCATGGACAGGGACGTTACCTTTCTTTCACGGCCCATTGGGTCACTCTTTTGGCAGCTGGGAAGGATGCAGGACAAGGTGCAGTAGTGTTGGAGGTTGTCCCACCGCCACGCCTCCAAAATGCTACTACTGGTTGTGACACACCTCTCTCCTCCACCCCCTCCTCTTCTTCTTCCTCCATGGCCTCTTCCTGTGGTTTGTCCTATGAACCAGCGGTGCTCCGTAGCCGTTCACGGGGCTACGCAAGTACGCAGGCAAAAAGATGCCATGCCGTGCTTGCGCTGGTGTGTTTGGGGGACAGAAGCCACACTGGGGCAGAGGTCCTGTCTGCTCTGCAGGGCCAGGCCGAGAGGTGGTTGACGCCACGCCAGCTTAAGCCAGGAATGGTGGTTTGCGACAATGGCACCAACCTCTTCTCCGCCCTCCGACAGGGACAACTGACCCATGTGCCCTGTGTGGCTCACGTCCTTAACCTGGTGGTGCAGCGGTTCTTGGGCAGGTACCCGGGCTTACAGGATGTCCTGAGGCAGGCCAGGAAAGTCTGTGTGCATTTCCGCAGATCTTATAATGCCAGTGCTCGCCTGGCTGAGCTGCAAAAGGAGTTGAACCTGCCCAAGAACCGCCTTATATGTGACATGCCCACCAGGTGGAACTCAACGTTGGCCATGCTGCAGCGGCTGCACACGCAGCAGAGGGCCATCAATGAGTACCTGTGCGACTACGGCACCAGGACAGGGTCAGGGGAGCTTGGTTTTTTTTCTCCACGCCAGTGGGGCATGATCAGGGATGCATGCACTGTCCTGGCACCATTTGAGGAGGCCACGAGGATGGTGAGCAGTGACAGTGCATGCATCAGTGACACTGTACCTCTTGTCCACCTGTTGGAGCACACGCTGCGTGGAATAATGGACAGGGCACTTGAGGCAGAACAGAGGCAGGAAGAGGAGGACTTCCTTGCCTCTCAAGGCCCCCTTTACCCAGACAGTGTTCCTTCTGTCCCACCCATCGCACAGGAAGAGGAGGAGGAGGAGGAGGAGGAGGATTGTGTCAGCATGGAGGTGGAGGCTGGCACTCAGCATCATCAGCAGCAGTCTTTTAGGGATGATTTACAGTCCCAAGAAACCAGTGGACTTGTACGTGGCTGGGAGGAGGTGGCTGCGGATCATGTCGTCCTTAGTGACCCAGAGGACTCCGGAGCGAATGCCTCAGCAAACCTACGCTGCATGGCCTCCCTGATCCGGCAAAGTCTGCGGAAGGATCCTCGTATTCTTCGGATCAAGGAGAGGGACCATTACTGGCTGGCCACTCTCCTTGATCCACGGTACAAGGGTAAGGTTGCGGACCTTATGTTACCGTCGCAGAGGGAGCAGAGGATGAGACAACTCCGGGAGGCCTTGCAGAAAGGTCTGTGCAACGCGTTCCCAGAGACTGGGAGGTTACAAACTCCTGGTCCTGGACAACGAGTTGCTGAGGCTTCGGCCAGTCAAAGAAGGAGCGGTGGGGAAGGTGGCCGTCTGACCGATGCGTTCAGACAATTCTTTAGTCCGCAGCCCCAAAGTATGATCGGTTCCAGCAACCATCGCCAGCGTCTGATAAACATGGTGCAGGAATATCTAGGGGCAAGGTCAGACTTGGACACCTTCCCCACCGAAAATCCTCTGGCTTACTGGGTCTTGAGGATGGATCACTGGCCAGAGCTTGCACAGTATGCAATTGAGCTACTGGCCTGTCCTGCATCCAGCGTTCTTTCGGAACGCACATTCAGTGCTGCTGGAGGATTTGTCACGGATCACAGGGTGCGCCTGTCCACCGACTCGGTTGATCGACTGACTTTCATCAAGATGAACCAGTCTTGGATCACCACCAGCTACCACACACCTGATGCTGATATAACAGACTAATTGATTTTAACATGTCACATCCCTTCAAGACTGATGCTGATGCTGAGTGCCTGTGCTGTTATGTTGACTGGCTATCCTCCTCCTCCGAGTCCTCAATGATACGATTGATGATGATAGCTTGGAAGATCATTTTTGTTTATGGGTGCCGCCACCAGTGGCTAAGGCCCAATTTTTCAGCCCCTGTTTTACAGGGGCGTGTAATTACAATTTTTTTAGCAATAATTTGCCATAGGGCTCATTGCTGTGCTCCAAGTACAGTATCTGTGAGGGGTTGGAGTGTTGTGGCACCAGTGCCTAAGGCCCAATTTTTCAGCCCCTGTTTAACAGGGGCGTGTCATTACAATTTTTGAAGCAATACTTTGCAACAGGGCTCATTGCTGTGCTCCAAGTACAGTATCTGTGAGGGGTTGTAGTGTTGTGCCACCAGTGCCTAAGGCCCAATTTTTCAGCCCCTGTTCAACAGGGGCATGCAATTACAATTCTTGATCTAATAATTCACAGCAGGGTCCATTGCTGCACCCACCAAGAGTAACTCTGAGGGCTTACAGTCTTGTGGCAACGCCACCACCACCACCACCACGAAAGGCCCAATTTTTCAGCCCCTGTTCAAAAGGGGCATGTAATTACAATTCTTGATCTAATAATTCACAGCAGGGCCCATTGCTGCACCCACCAAGAGTAACTGTCAGGGCTTACAGTGTTGTGGCACCAGCACCACCATCAAAGCCCCAATTTTTACTACCACTGTTCAACAATTATATGTAATTAAAATTCCTGATATAATAGTTGACAGCAGGGCGTTCCAGCACCAACCAAGAGTAACTGAGTGCTTACAGTGTTGTGCCAACACCAACAACTAAGGGGCCTATTTCTGCAGAGTATATACGGCAGGTCCCTACTTTCAAACATCCAACTTACAAACGACTCCTACTTGCAAACGAAAGAAGACAACAGGAAGTGAGAGGAAATCTACCCCTAGAAAGGAAAATTCTCTCCTGTAAGAATAAATATGGGAGAAAGGGGTCTCATCTGTACTGATGCTTTATCAGCAATCCTTGTTTCAAGAAAAACACCACATTTCAAAAACAGTTGTCATTGGGACGGAAAGTGAGGTGAAATGTTCTGAACAGGGGCACAGACAGCAAAACAAATGTTACAGGGGTGATAACCCTTACCTATGTTTCCCAAAAAGTTTAAAAATAGATTTTTGGGCTGGAGCTACACTTCAACAATGTACCTGTTCAAAATTACAAACACATTCTACATAAGAACAAACCTACAGTCCCTGTCTTGTATGCACCGCCTGTATACGGCTGTTCAGAGTATATAGGGCCTTTTTTATTTTATGTGCGGGGTTCCCCTTAATATCCATACAAGACCCAAAGGGGCTGGTAATGGGCTGGGGTAGGGGGGGGGGGTGTTGATGGGGTAGCTATGCCATTTTTCCTAAAGATTTTCATCCATATTACCGGGACCAGACATTGCATTAAAGCCGCAAGCAGTTTTAAATGACTTTTTTCCCTTTAGAAATGTTATTTTGTGCAGGGACAGTTCTAAACACGGGAAACACGTGGCACTTCACAGGCATACTTTAGACACCCCCCAGGTACGATATTTAAAGGAATATTTGACTTTTTTTTTTCACTTTATGCATCATTAAAATGACTGCTCCCGAAAAACGACCGTTTTTAAAACTTCTTTTTGCATTGATACATGTCCCCTGGTGCAGAACCCGGGTTCCCAAACCCTTTTTAGGACAATAACATGCATAATAGTTGTTATAATTAGCACTTTAGAATTCGAACGTTCGCATCCATTGTATTTAATAGGGTTCTAATGTTCGTTCGAACTTTCGGTCCGTTCGCGGGTTCTGGTGCGAACCGAACCCGGGGGTGTTCGGCTCATCACTATCTATGAGTAATGATAACACAGTGATGCAAGTGGCAAGGTATAACAGCTTTACTTTAGGTTAAAAGGGCATGGGTTAAAACATAACATAACTGGCTTATAGAGCCCTGCAGCAATAGATGTAATATAGGTATGGCAATAGCACAGCGCGGTAATCCACCACGTGCAGCTATTGCTATCTACGCGCCCTATGGCGCACTAAACAACATTCTATCTCCCCTCCCTAGTCAGACCTGACATGAAATCAAACTCAGTCTTGTGAACAGAGATTTCTTCGCATGCAAACTTGAAATGGTGGTGCACGTTCAGGAACAATATTGTAATCCACAAAGTAGGCAGTCATAAGGAACACTATGCTGGAGACCCTTTAACTCTGTCCTGCAACCGGTCTCCAGCGGAACAGTAAATAAATGAACGGTGGGCCAAAGCAGTCTATAGGCCTAAACACAGTACAACCGATTGGATTGAGCAGGTGCTCGCTCACCACTCCGGACGCGATCCCAGTCTGAGACTTCCACCTGCTGTGTCTCCACACACAGCGTCCGCAACGATCGGGTCCCCCGATCCAACTGATGTCCACAGCAAACTCTGTCAGGTGCCACCCAGGCTCCGCAGCGGGATGGAAGGCTCTTCGGAAGTTGCGCAAGGCCCCAGGCTTCAGGCCTTGCACTGCAGCAGATCCGCACAGCAAGAAGCTGTTGCTAGCAGCGCGGTGTCCAAAGAGGCCGAGCTCCGCCTCGCTTCCTCCTTAAATAGTCTCTCCCATGAGTCTCTGCGGTGGCAACACTGCACCCTGGGTGCCAAACAGGACTCTGGGAGATGTAGTTCCAGCAGTCTTAAAGGAGACCCCGCTACACTCCCAATAGGAAATCACATCTAAAGGGATACAGGCCCAGTAGTTTTCCTCATTAGAGCCCTGCAGGTGCAGCAGCTGATTGATAACGAAGAACCCACTACCATTAGATTCACGTACCACATGGACACGTTTTTTATTTTGGATAGAGTAAGGGAGGGTTATAACCCCAGTTGGTTTTTTTGCCATCTGTGTCCCATTGGGGAGATTTCCCTTCACTTCCTGTCCCATAGCCACAACAGGAAGTCGGTGGAAATCCCTTGAAAGTGATGAAATCCCAGGGTGGCACCAGAACCAGTGTATGCATTTGAATAATTCTCCCTTATCCCTGTAACAACCCAAATGTGGGTTTTTCTTTTACACTCATGACAGTAAACAGAATAAATAGAGAGGGTAGAGCTCCCTGACAGGGGAACAGACAACAGCAGAGACCTGACAGGTTTTCTAAACCTTCTCAACCCTATCCAAAACTAAATAAAAAAAGTTTGCCTTCAGTTATAATTTAATTTAGGTGCTTAGTTTCCAGCACCCTCTCTTCTGTAGTAATGAAGGTAACATCTTTAAATAATTTCTGTACACCGTGGAGAAAAAATAGGATTTTTGTACTCACCGTAAAATTATTTTCTCTGAGTTCATGGATGGACACAGCCTTAATCTTGACAAAGTGGGTATTACCCTTCATTCAGGAGTGACTAGGCAGTAGGGTTGAGCGAACCCGAACTGTAAAGTTCGAGTCCGTACCGAATATTCGAGATTTTAGGCACCGGACCCGAACCCGAACAATTGCGTGTATGTTCGGGTTCGGGTCGGGTGTTCGGCGATGTAATGGCACATTTAGAAAAGCTTCAGGGGGCAGCCAATCACCTTTTGTTTAGCTGGTGTGCCCTTAGAAGCCATCATAGCCATGCCTACTAATGGCATGGCTGTGATTGGCCAGTGCAGCATGTGACCCAGCTTCTATATAAGCTAGAGGCACACAGCACAGCACGTCACGAGTCTGCTTTAGACAGGATAGGGAGAGGTTCCTGGCTGCTGTTGCTTATTAGGGAGAGATTGAAATACATGAGTTAGTCCTGATTCTGCAATCTGACAGAAAAGATAGAGAGACAATGTAGGGGAAGGTTCATGATGGTGCTTTCAGGGAGAGAGATTTATATAGGAGTCCAGATTCTGAGATCTAATAACTCAGCGATTTGCATAGGTTTACCTGTTTGTGTTGCAGTGCACAGTCTTTTTACACTGCCATGAGCCCAGTGTCAGAGAAAATCTAACTTTTATCTGCAAGCTCAGTGCACCAGCACTGCATATGTTACGTTGAGAGATACACCGTTTCCATACTGTGGGTGTATTGTGCTCTTGCAAAAAGACCCATTTAGGGCAAAAAAAAATAAAAATTGCATTGTTTTCTGCATATATGCAAGCGTGAGATTTACAAATTTATATATTTTACTTGTATTGTGCTATTCCCAAAAAAATTTTTTAGGGCAAAAACGTTTTTTTAATAGCATTTTCTGTATTGCTGTAGGTGTGAGATACACCGTTTCCATACTGTGGGTGTATTGTGCTCTTGCAAAAAAGACCCATTTAGGGCAAAAAAAATATTTTGCAGTGTTTTCTGCATATCTGGAGCTGTGTGAACTAAACAATTTCTATATATTTTTCTTCTACTGTGCTATCCTAAAAAAAGAAAAAAAAATTGAATAGCATTTTCTGCAGTTCTGTAGCTGCTAGATACAGCGTTTACGTACTGTGGGTGTGTTGTGCTCTTCCAAAAACACCCATTTAGGGCCACAAAAAATATTTTGCAGTGTTTTCTGCATATCTAGAGCTGTGTGAAATAAACAATTTATATATTTTTCTTCTACTGTGCTATCCTAAAAAAATAATTGTAGGACAAAAACATTTTTTTTGAATAGCATTTTCTGCAGTTCTGTAGCTGTGAGATACAGCGTTTACGTACTGTGGGTGTGTTGTGCTCTTCCAAAAACACCCATTTAGGGCCACAAAAAATATTTTGCAGTGTTTTAAGGTGTGGAGGAGGTCCAGGCACAAACGTAGCACATTCACTTCACTGCTTAGGTTTCTCAAACAGTTTTAGGCGCACGGTCTCTGCCACAGACCGTGAGGTTGGTCTATGCCACAGACCGGGTGTACAAGGCCCCTGCCACGGACCTGGAGAACTTTGGTCTCTGCCACAGACCAGGGTGTATAAGGCCCCTGCCACGGGCCGGGTGAATAAGGCCTCTGATACAGTCAGGATGACCTCGAGCTTCTCCTTCTAAGAACTAGCCCATATCAAGGGGAAGACATCTCTCCAGGGAGTCAACAGACCCTTCCTTCACCATGCCTCCAGCATCGGGCCATCGGAAGGTTCCTCCCTTCCCTGGAACAGGGTCCCCTACATGAGGCGGCACCCAAAGACTCCTTGACCCTTAGCGGACTCCAGACGAAGGCTCTGGACCCCAGGCCCCTAGGCCTCCATACCCAGGGCAGCAGGAACTCTAGGATAGTACCTCACCCCGGGCTAAAGGTGCCCGAGATGGAACAGGAACACGTGCACCCAGGCCGAAGGCACCTGGGCGCGGACCCCACTGGACATCAGCCCCCAGGCCAAAGGTGCCTGGGGCTCGGACCCCGATCAGGAGGCGTCTGCCCCTTTTATATCCTCTCCCGGCATGCACAGCAGGTTCCCCGCCCTGCTGTACTACTGCCAAGAGGGGACACAAAAGGCACAGCACTGTATCGGCGGTTCAACCCTAGCCTACCATGGCAGCGCCACCTGTAGGCCGCAGGGAACTGCACACCAATACTGTCCCCCGAGGACAAAATGGTCCATGAATCCTACAGAATTGGGGTGTTTGAGCCTATTTACCACTCAAACACTTCCCTTAAATTTAGCACCCCGCTACATTTTTATTTCAAAGTATTTTATTTTCCCACTAGCTTATCCATTAAATTGAATGTTTTCCAGAAAGGGCGTATTCTGGGTATTCCCACCATATGTGTGGCATCGTGACGTTGAGTTTCTGAGGTTCTTAATGACTTCCTGTACCTCTTCTGCTGAAAGGGGGGCCTCCAGCATATTTTTTTATTTTATTTTATGTTATTTTAAGTTATTTCCCTATCCTCATCTTTTCCCATGCTCTTAACAACATTTTGCTGCAATTTGCAACCCTCTAGCCCTTTCCATTACTTTTTTAGAGCCTTTTTAGTCCTCAGAAGTTTGGGTCCCCATTGACTTTTTTCCGAAGTTCGGCCGAACCCGAACATCCAGGTGTCCACTCAACTCTACTAGGCAGAAACTTGTAGAAAGTGTTAAACACATCACACATAATACAGTATCGCCCAGGGGGCAGATCCTCTGGGTTTAACCCCTCTCTCTGCATCTCGCAGATCAGTTCGTCAAAAAGCAGTACAAACATAAAAAGGAGGGGTGGGTGCTGTGTCGGTTCATGAACTCAGAGAAAAGGATTTTACGGTGAGTACAAAAATCCTATTTTCTCTTTCGTTCATGGACGGACACAGCCTTAATCTTGACAAAGTGGGACGTCCCAAAGCAGTGTCAAAAAACGAGGGGTGGGAACAGCATTAAACAAACTTCACCCCAAAACAAAACAAAGATCCTCAATGGAGGAGTTGCAACTCTAAACAGCCGCCTGCAAAACCTTGCAGCCGAAAGAAGCATCCGAAGATGCACTCACATCAACCTTGTAAAATTTAGTGAAAGTGTGAACGGACGACCAAGGCGCCGCCTTACACACCTAGGAAACAGACGCTTGATGTCGGAAAGCCCAGGAGGCACCTATTGCCCTGGTCGAATGCGCCGTGACAGGAAAGGGGGGCGCCCGACCCTTTATGGCGTAAGCCTGAATCACGATCTGTCGAATCCACCTCTAGATGGTGGCCGATGAGACCGCCAGGCCCTTCTTGGGACCAGCCACCGAAACAAACAGTGAGTCTGATCTCCGGAACAGAGCAGTAGCAGATAAGTATACTCTCAGAGCTCGGACAACGTCCAGGGAATGCAACGCCGCCTCTTTATGATGCGATGGACGAGGACACAAGGATGGAAGTACAATGTCCTCATTGAGATGGAAAGCCGAAACGACCTTGGGAAGAAAAGAAGGCTGCGGATGCAGCACCACCTTATCCTTGTGGAAGACCAGATAGGGAGCCTTGCATGACAAGGCTGCCAGCTCAGAAACCCGTCCAACTGACGCAACAGCCACCAAAAAGACCACTTTCTGAGAAAGTGTCAACAAGGAAATTTTCCTAATGTTCTCAAACGGTGACTTCTGAAGCACCGAGAGGACCAGATTCAAGTCCCACGGAGGTAGTGGACGACGGACCGGAGGGGCCACATGTCGCACCCCCTGCACAAAACTCACCAGAGAATGAGCCACCAGGGGTCGCTGAAAAAAGACAGCCAAGGCAGATAATCGTACTTAAAGCAAGCTTTTGGTCCACCCCACGCTGTAAGAACAGCAGGATTCTGGAAACCAAATTAAGTACGCGGATGCCACCTCATTTTCTCACACATGGATATGTAGGCCTTCCAAGTGCGATGGTAAACCTTCCTAGAGGACGACTTCCGAGCACTCCTCGTGGTAGAGATCACCGAATCTGACAGGCCCCGGTCTCTTAGCACCTGGCTTTCAATAGCCATGCCGTTAAAGCCAGCGACTGTAAAGCAGGATGAAGTATGGGACCTTGTGACAGCAGGTCCTTTCGTAGCGGTAGACGCCAAGGGACGTCTGCTACCAGACGCACTAGATCGGTGTACCAAGGACGCCGAGGCCAATCCGGAGCAATCAGGATCATTGGAATCCCTTCTGCCTCCACTCTGCGAAGCAGATGAGGAAGGAGCTTCAGGGGAGGGAAGGCATATAGTAGCCGATACTGACTCCACGGTGCCACCAACGCGTGCGTCGCGTCTGCCCATGGGTCCCTGAATCTGGCCACAAACCTCAATACCTTCTTGAGTCGAGAAGCGAGAAGATCTACGTCCGGCTCGCCCCATTTTTGGAAAAGGAGCTGAAACACATCGGGGTGTAGAGACCACTCTCCCTGGTCCAGCATCTGGCGACTCAGGTAGTCCGCCTGCCAGTTCTCCACACCCAGAATCTATACGGCCGACAGGGCCAGTACGCTCCTTCCTGCCCACCTCAGGATGCAAGGAACCTCCGACGCTGCAGCCAAGCTTCTCGTTCCTCCTTGATGGTTGACATATGCCACCGCTGTGGCATTGTCCGACTGGATCCTGACAGGACGCCCTTGTAGTCTCTGAGACCACGTGGAGAGGCACTGCCTGATCGCCCGGAGTTCCAGGACAATGATCGGCAGGCGGGACTCCTCCGGAGTCCAGCAACCTTGCGTCGACTGAACACTCCAGGCTCCCCCCCAACCAGTAAGGCTGGCGTCCATCGTGATCACCGTCCAGTGAAAAGAAAGGAACGACTTCCCGGACAGAAGTGCCGGAGATGTCAGTCACCAAACCAGGGAGGTCCTGACAAGGTGGCTCACCCGTAATGGATAATCCAGGGACGATGGGCATTTGTCCCATCTGGACAGAATTCCCTTCTGCAACACTTGAGTGTGAAATTGAGCATATGGAACCGCCTCGAAGGATGCTACCATGAGACCCAGGACTCGCATGCAAAAGCGGAGCGACCATCTTTGGGATGTCAACTGCCGCACCGCAGCCCGAAGGGCCTGCAACTTTTCCACAGGGAGAAAAACTTTCGCCTCCGAGGAGTCCAGAATCAATCCCAGATACACTAGGCATTGAGTCGGCACCAATTCAGACAGTCTCGGAGGGTCTGACAGGTTATAGACACACTCTCCTCCAATTCTGAGCTTGAAGTGGCCCTCAGAAGAAGATTGTCCAAGTAGCCCATGATAGCGATGCCACGCTGTCTTAGCAGGGCCAGAATCGGGGCGAGCACCTTGGTGAACACCCTCGGTGCCGATGCCAGGCCAAATGGGAGCGCCACAAATTGATAGTGGTCCTCCCCGCCCGCAAATCACAGAAATCTCTGATGCCTGGTGCATATGGGGACGTGCAGGTATGCGTCTTGATGTCCAAGGATGCTAGAAAGTCCCCTGGATGGAGAGCAGCGACAACAGAGCAAACCGACTCCATCCGGAATCTTTGTACTTTCACAAAGCAATTGAGGGCCTTGAGATCCAGGATTGGACGAACCCCATCCTTCTTTGGTACTACCAACAGATTTGAGTAAAACCCCTGCACTGGGACAGGAATGATCACCCCGCGTACCAGCAGATCCTGAACCACCCCATACAGGGCTTCCCGACGGGTCGGCTGAAGTTGGAGGTTGGAGGGAAAAAATCTGTTCGGCGGGCAAGAGAGAAACTATCTTGTAGCCTGAGGAAATTACTTTGCAAACCCACCCGTCGGAGATCAGAGATGCCCACTGAGTCGTGAATTCGCAAAGACGTCCCCCCACCCGAGAGATGGGCGGGGGCAGACCTTCATGCGGACGTAGATTTGTCCGCAGGCTTGTTGGGCTTGCGAAACCAGGGACGCTTTTGTCCCTCAGCAGGCGCTTTATCGGCCTGGGATCTTTTACCTGCAGCACTGGGCGGGCGAAAAAAACGCTTGTGTGAAGTGAAGGAGGGCCCTTGCCTACGGCGTGGCTCCTTACTCTTTTTGGATTGTGGGAGCAGCGTGCTCTTACCTCCTTTGGCATCCTTAATGATTTTACCAAGAGAGGCTCCAAAAAGTCTGTCGCCCTTAAAGGGCAAATCCATCAGGGCCTTTATGGAAGATTGGCCCGCAGACCAGCACTTTAGCCAGATCAGGCGGCATAACACCACCGCATAGACCGAGGCTCTGGACAGTAAGGGGATAGTATCCAAGTCTGACTCACAGACAAACTTAAGGCCCTGTACCAACTGGTCGGCCAAAGCTACCTCGTCCGGAGGAGCCTCACGTGCTTTTAACCCCTGGAGCAGCAACTTTGCCCACTTAGTAAGTGTCTGAGACACCAAAGCCCCAGCCATTGCTGGACGCACCGCTGAGCCCACTACTGTGTATAGGTAGCGGGCGATTGCCTCAGCCTTCTTGTCCGCAGGGTCCTCGAAGACAGGAGCCCCTTCCACCAGAATTGTGGTTACTTTGTTAAGTCTGGACACAGGAGGGTCCACTATCGGGGGAGAGGTAAATTTTTTCAGGAAACTCTCCTCAAAGGGGTACCGGACCGCCAAACTTTTTGGGGCCGAAAAAAGCTTCTGTGGTTTTTCCCACTCCTTGTATAAAAGTTTATCAAGATAAGACACACAAGGAAACACCTTGGCAGTACGGGCCGTCTTACGGAACCCAAAAGGGGACCGCCATCTCTGCCGCTTCCGCAGAATCCTCCATCTTTAGCGTATCCCGCACTGCGGTGATAAGATCAGATACCAGAGACTTTTCACGTGCTGACCCGGACCCGGATTCATCCTCGCTGTCCGACCGGTCGCGGTCCGCGGCCTCTGACGCATCAGAATCAGCTGGGCCTGGCTCTGCATCAGAATTATCCCCAGAAGATGGCAGAGGGAGGGGCGCTTCCTACCCCCATGTTCCCGCGCGCCGCTTCCACCTTGGCAACAAAAGCCTCCAGGATCGCCGACATAGCGTCCACTGATACATCGGGTGCAGGGGCACCAGTTGCCAACTCAGGTGTTTCAGCGGAAAAAGCAGCTGCTTCTGACGCCATGCTGACCCACGCGCCTGACACCCACAGAGACTCCAGGCAAGGTATCAACATCCCACCCTCCTAGCTGCTACAGAGATGAGGGGCCCCTCAGAGGATTCACCACCCTTAGAACAGTCACTGTTACTGCTACTGTCTGTCTCCTGCCTGAGTTGCTCTTTCCACAGCTGCCTGTGTCAGTCTGACCCTCCGTCAGCGTGTCTCTTTATTTTGTGTTGGAAAAAATGCACACTAGAGGCCAGAGACCTCCACAAAATGGCCGACGAGCGGCCGTGCTGAAGAACATCGCGGACTACAAGAAAATGGCCACTGAGCGGCAGATAGAGGCCAAACTAGGCGCAGACCACAAAAAATTGGCCGCCGACAGCATGGAGGGAGAAACACACAGGTATACAAAACTGACACTCTTAATGGCAGCCCACTAGCACCCCAGTAAGCGGACGTACAGTGCAGTTCCCGCCCCAGATGGAGCCCACCCTGGTGAACCCCCGGCCCCCAGCAGCCAGCCTAGCTCACAGAGCCCAGGCAGGAGGGAAGGAAGGGAGAGAGGAAAGGAAGGATAGAACCCACTACTCGATCTCCCCAGGAATGTCCAGCTATGTCCTCCTGCCGAAGCAGGGGATTGCTACTTACCCTTCCTGCGTGTATTATGCTAGAAGCATCCCAGACAGACCATCTTCCGCACGGTCACGGAGGTGACTGTCAGCCCGGCATGCTGTGACTCGGCCATAGAGACCAGTCATATGCATGCCCTGGAGCGCGTAGCTCACCGGCCACCCGTAGAGCGACGGCAGTTGATCGAAGATCGCAGGAACAAAAAAACGCAAAAAAAAAAACAGGACCTATGGGCCCGAAGGGAGCCATGTCCTTCTCCTATGCTAGGCAGAAAAAAAATGATCTGCGAGATGCAGAGAGAGGGGTTATACCCAGAGGGTCCACTCCCTGGATGGTACTGTATTAGGTCTGCCTAGTCACTCCTGAATGAAGGCTAATACCCACTTTGTCAAGATTAAGTCTGTGTCCGTCCATGAACGAAAGAGAAATTATGGTTTTCTTAGTTTTTCTTTATGGCTAGGTTCTCCTTTTTTTTTTAAATAAATGTTGTATAGTAGCAAACACTGTCCATTTAGGCTTGGTTCACACTGCTGTGACTTGTCGTGTGACGAGAGTCCAAAGTCACATTACAAGTCGCACCCCATTAACTACAAGTGAAAAGTTCTAATCGGTGCGAATCAAATCACAGCAACTTAGAAAAAGGTTCCTGCGCTACATTGGGGCAACTTCATCACGACTTGCACTGACTTCAGTTAATGAAGTGGCAAGCAAGCCACAATGAAGTTGCACGGGAAAGTCGCACCTTAACCACTTGCTGACCAGCCGCCGCAGTTTTACTGTGGCAACATGGCTCGGCTGGGTGAAACAACGTTATGTTACGTCGATTCGCCCTGTGGCCACTAGGCACCCGCGCCGCTCGTGACACAGCGAGAACCGGGATCTGTGTGTGTAAACACACAGATCCTGGTTCTCTTAGGGGAGAAATGACTGATCGTCTGTTCATACAAAGTATGAACAGCGATCTGTCATTTCCCCTAGTATGTCCCATCCCCTCTTCAGTTATAACATGCAGAGGGAACACAATTAACCCCTTGATCGCCCCCTAGTGTTACCCCCTTCCCTGCCAGTGACATTTTTACAGTAATCAGTGCATTTTTATAGCACTGATTACTGTAAATTTGTCAATGGTCCCAAAAATGTGTCAAAAGTGTCAGATCTGTCTGCCATAATATCACAGTCCCGATAAAATCGCAGATCGCCGCCATTACTAGTAAAGAAAAAAAAAAAAGCCATAATTCTATCCCCTATTTTGTAGAGGCTATAACTTTTGCGCAAACCAATCAATATATATATTTTTTTAATTTGGGATATTTATTATAGCAAAAAGTAAAAGATAGTGTTTTTTCAAAGCTGTCGCTGTTCTTTTGTTTATAGCGCAAAAAAATAAAAACCGCAGAGGTAATTAAATACCACCAAAAGAAAGCTCTATTTGTGGGGGAAAAAATTTTGTTTGGGGACAGTGTCGCAAGACCGCGCAATTGTCAGTTAAAATGACACAGTGCCAAATTGTAAAAAGTGCTCTGGTCAGGAAGGGGGTAAAATCTTCCGGGGCTGAAGCGGTTAAGTCGCACGACTTTCCCATCACGGCAGTGTGAACCAAGCCTAAATGATAAATCAGTAGTAACCTAGACACACTTTTTTGTGTGTGTATGTCAGACTCTAGTTTCCAAAACGCTAACAGTGCTTGTTAGTGCTTGTTGGGCAGTTAGGGAATTAAGCTGGGCATACGTCCATAACAACCAAAAAAATAAAACATAAATAAAACAAAAATGAAAAGTTTTCCTTTAATCCACAAATATAGCTTAGAACTATACAAACAGCATTGACATGTCCTTGAAGTGCTGAATTCCATCAGAGAATGGTGTTTGGAAGGCAGCTCGCTTTTATTGTGCATACCTCTCTGTGTCATAAAAAATAAAGTTTGCGAGCCTCTCCAGCACTATATATGTGACGGGTAACGTGCATCTGTCATCTATACACAGCAGAAGGAGCCATTTTGTGGGCAGGGCTAATTTCAGAGTGCTGCCTATCAATTCAAATTCAGCAAGGATATCAAAACAGCACTAAATACTCATCCAAATTCAGCAGAGGTTGTAGAGGAGACCTTATGAACCTTTACGTCAGTGCTTAAAGTGTTACTAAACCCAGGACCCTCCATTCACTATATCTATTCTCCCACAGTACACAGAACATGGATGTAATTATTTTAGTAAATATAAATTGCTAAATACCTTTTCTCATCAGCAGAATATAGCACAGTGGCGGCCCCTCCATTAGGGAAGCCGCCCCCCCTAATACATGCGCCCGGCCCCCAATCTACATGCAAGGAGCCGGACACATGGATTTTATTGGGTTTTCTTTTTTGATTGGAGCCTGAGACTCTAATTGGCTTCAAAAAAGGGTGGGCTCGGGGCGCAGAGCACTGCACCCTGAGCCCATCCAGTCGTGTCACAATAGCGAATTAATATTCGCTATTGTCTTCCTGATTCTCCTCCTGGCCAATTAGGAAGCGGGTCAGTATTTTGACTGATGGATCAACCGAACGGGGGGGTGGTAGGTGTTTTGTTTGCCCCCTTCACAAAAAATGGAGCACCAGCCGCCACTGATATAGCAGTCTATGTGCTGATCACGTGCACCTTCCCCCCTCCCAAAACCCCCCCCCCCTAAAAACTCTAGTAATACACACCAAACTGAGCATGTGCAGAGTGCCTCCAAGGACTCTGTGCTATCAGCAGATGGATTGGGGAAAGTAAAAGAAGGGGAGGATCAGAGAAGACAGGCTCAAACAGCCTTTTTACAAAATGCAGAGGATTAACCCCTTAGGTTCTACAGTGAGTATAACAAGCATGCTTTTACTGCATATACAGACTGATTTTACTGTTGTGGGTTTAGTAACACTTTAAGAATGGTGGATTTCTCCTCTGAGCCATCAATCAGACACAAACCCTGGAAAAGCACATCCCACTGTTCAGGTTGACCAAAGGTTTTCAGTTCTTACACCTTGATTCTTGAGCTAAAATTTTATTTTTAAAAGCTAAAATTACCTTCAAAGCCATAAAGCAGTGGTATGGCCTTATTGTGGCATTGTAAGCCTTGGGAGTTGCTGGCACTTTGCAAAGAGTGAATGATCTATTAAGACCTAACACTTTGTGAGTTTCTCATTACTTAAAGAAGAATTTTAAGTATGGGTATTTTATACATGGTGGAGAGGCATAACAGCGATGTCACATTCTCCACCTTGTCCAATCAGAGAAGGCTTTGCATTCATTGAGAAAAAACAAAGCATTCTCTGAATGGCGCCCATGCCGAGCAGCAAACCTCCTGTGTTCAGAATGCATCAGGCCAGCCTTTCATTACGGGACCCGAAAGCAAGTGGAGATTCACTGGAGCAACAATGCCTACTTTACTGATTTCCAGCTGCCAGGGGCATAAGCCAGGTATGGTATATACATAATTATAATGGTCCAAGCTGGACCAATGCAACTATGTATAAAATGTCTGCACCTGGAATTCTTCTTTAACCACTTGTCCCCCGCCCACTGTCAATTGACGGCGGGCGGGCGGAGGATACTCTCGTTCTGGGAGGATGTCATATGACGTCCTCCCTTTAAAATGAGCTAGGAGGCGCGCGCTTGCCGCCAGCGGCGTGCGCGCGTGCCCGCCACGTTCACAAGGCCCGGGTGCGCGTGCCCGACGGCCGCGATTGCCGCCGGGCACCCGCGATTGCCCGGGAAACGAGCAGGAAAGTGGGTCTCTGTGTGTAAACACAGAGATCCACGTCCTGTGAGGGAGAGGGGACCGATGGTGTGTCCCTTGTACATAGGGACAACCATCGGTCACCTCCCCCAGTCAGTCCCCTCCCCCCACAGTAAGAACACATTGAGGGAACATATTTAACCCCTTCCCGCCCCCTAGTGGTTAACCCCTTCCCTGCCAATCACATTTATACAGTAATCAATGCATTTTTATAGCAGGGATCGCTGTATAAATGTGAATGGTCCCAAAAATGTGTCAAAAGTGTCCGATGTGTCCGCCGCAATATCGCAGTCACAATAAAAAAATCGCAGATCGCCGCCATTACTAATAAAAAAATAAAAAAATAAAAATGCTATAAATCTATCCCCTATTTTGTAGACGCTATAACTTTTGCGCAAACCAATCAATACGCGCTTATTGCGATTTTTTTTTTTTACCAAAAATATGTAGAAGAACACGGATCGGCCTAAACTGAGGAAAATTTTATTTTAAAAAAAAATGGGTATTTATTATAGCAAAAAGTAAAAAATAGTGTTTTTTTTTCCAAACTGGACGCTCTTCTTTTGTTTATAGCGCAAAAAATAAAAACCGCAGAGGTGATCAAATACCACCAAAAGAAAGCTCTATTTGTGGGAAAAAAAGGACGCAAATTTCGTTTGGGAGCCACGTCGCACGACCGCACAATTGTCATTCAAAGTGTGACAGCGCTGAAAGCTGAAAAATGGCTTGGGCAGGAAGGGGGTTTTCGTGCACAGTAGAGAAGTGGTTAAAAGCTTGCTGACCATCCGCCGTCAATATACTGTGGCAGGTTTGCACGGCTGCGGAAATCGCCATAGCTGTACGTCGGCCGCTTTAAGAGCAATAGCAGGCGTTCCTGTAGGGCTCTTCCGGAGCCGATGCGCATGGCTGGTGGCTGCTATCGCTCCACAAAGAGCCAGAATGGGGATATGTCAATGTAAACAAACAGATCCCAGTTCTGACAGGGGAGTAGAGAGAGATTGTCTGTTCCCAGTGATCTCTCTCTCTATTCCCTGTCAGTACACTCCACCCCCCCAGTTAGAAACACCTCCCTAGGGGAACACTTAACCCCTTGATCACCACTAGTGTTAACCCCTTCCCTGCCAGTTGCATGTATACAGTAATCAGTGGCTATTGTTTGCACTGATTGCTGTATAAATGTCACTGGTCCCAAAAAAGTGTCAAAAGTGTCTGATCTGTCCGCCGCAATGTCGCAGTCACGCAAAAAATTGCTGATCACCGCCATTACTAGTAAAAAAAAAAATAATAATGATAAAAATGCCATAAATATATCCCCTATTTTGTACACGCAATAACTTTTGCGCAAACCAATCAATACACTTATTGCAATTTTTTTTAACAAAAATATGTAGAATACATATTGGCCTAAAAGGATGAAGAAGTTTGTTTTAAATTGGGATATTTATTATAGCAAAAAGTAAAAAATATTGTTGTTCGTTGTTTTTTTTTTTCCAAATTGTTGATCTTTTTTTGTTTATAGCGGAAAAAAAAACAAAACGCAGAGGTGATCAAATACCACCAAAAGAAAGCTCTATTTGTGGGGAGAAAAAGGATGCCAATTTAGTCTGCGTATAATGTTGCATGACCGCGCAAGTGCTAGCTATTATATTCTGAGAGCCGGCGCTGGGTATTGTTTGAATACCCAAACAGCAGCTTTATCTCATTGGATGCAGCTACCGTTTAGCCAACAGCTTTCTACATGACTTCTTTTGAAGGATGTGCCAACAGGGCCACCCACAAAGGAAAATTTGGTTGGTTGATCAAGATATAACCAGCTTTAAAATTAGCTCCACTGTGAACCCCTACTCCCTGTCCACTTCCTCTTGGCTGCAATCAAGTAGTGGTACAAGACCACATTAATCTATGCTTCCTAAAAACAATCATTTCATCACCTGTGTCAGCCAGAAAGGCCTCTTCTGTGCCCCTCTCTGATTTAGTTTCAATTTAATTATCGATTTAATCGATAATTATTCCATTTCGTTATCATTCAACTATATAAGATTTGCATCAGTGACCAGAAATGGCATTCTTATTAGGGATGGGAACAACCATCTGGCTAATAAAGCTAACAGCAGGCATCTTGCGGGGTCTACTTTAAAGCTGGCTACACATTATACAAATTTCTTATACAATTTTCCTTTAGATTTACCAAAACCATATAATATGAGGTCAAACCTAAAAACGTCCAAATTGTATGCAATCAGGCAGGTCCTTGCACTACACAGTTGAAGGTAAATCTAAAGGAAATTGAACAAAAAAAAATTGTATCATGCGTAGCCAGCTTTAGATACAACTCTAAAGCCCTGTACACACAATCGGTTTTACCGCTGAAAACAGTCCGATGGACTTTTTTCATTGGACAAACCGATCGTGTATGGGTCCCATCGGTCTTTTTTCCATCGGTGTTAAAAAATAGAACATGTTTTAAATTTATCCGATGGAAGAGAAAACGATAGTAAATTACTATCGTCTGTGGGGAACTCCATCGGATAAAAAACCCACGCATGCTCAGAATGAAGTCGACGCATGCTCAGAAGCATAGAACTTAATTTTTCTTGGCTCGTCGGTGTTTTACGTCACGGCGTTTGGGACGATCGGTTTTTTGACTGATGGTGTGTAGGCAAGACTGATGGAAGTCAGCTTCATCGGATTTCCGATGGAAAAATCCATTGGTTTAAAATCCATAGGAAATCCGATCGTGTGTACAGGGCTTTACTATCACAGCACACAGTAGTCACGTGGAGGTCAGCAGGAGAAACCAGTTGAGAGCAGCGGGCGGGGCCCAGGAGATTAGCACTCCCAAATAAGTTGTTTTTCATGCAGACTTCAGGTAGAGATTTCTACTAACTGGAGTGGTGTTCTGACAGCAGGAGAGGCAAGTATTTACTTGCCTATTTCCCAGGTATGCCTGTTTTAAATTAGCTGGGTTAAGGCCAGGGTTGCTTTAAAAAAAATTCAAACCCTAACTGGATGACATTTCGTTTGTTTAAGTACCATTTTCAGCTTTCTTTGTCCATCTTTTCATCTCAGTGTTGCTAATCTCCTCCAGTGTCTTTCAGTCACTTCCTGTGTACATGCACTCGCTCCAACATCAGCAGCACAGTGCTCATTGCCTGCACACTGAAGACTAAAACCAAAACTTATAGGACTTCATTGGTACAAATGGGACAAACACTTCAATAGATAAAAATCACATTATGTTAAAAGAAAAAGCTTTAAACCCAATCACTAAAAAACGTTATTCTGCAGCTCTATTTAAAGAACACCTGGTGGTCCTTGTTCAGGTGCTCCATCTTATGGGCTGACACCAATTGTACTACTCGTTCATAGTTATAACTCCAAAAAGAGAGATTAGCCAAGAGATCAGAGGCCGACTCATTTCTCTTTGACTACTTCCTCAGGACTCTTGGATAAAGGGGTGAGTAGCCTAAACATTGCCTTGTAGGTGATGGCAAACCCCAGGAAGAACAGAAAGAAATAGTTCAATCGTTCCAAAGCCAAGATATTTTGTTTTTGCCACTTGCACTAACTTGACTAGTCACGGGGGTTAAAGAACTAATTAAAGGGGCACCCAGCAAAAAACGATACCCTTCATAACAGACATCCAGTATTTGTTGTGCGTGATCAGTTAAATAACCTCTGACTTCGAGATATCCTGCTGAAAGTTCCAAGGTCCTCCAAACCCAATATCATCAAACCTCGTAGGAACAAGGGTTTGGTTATTGCGCCCATGGAAAGTTAAAGCAGGACGCCGTGTTCCCAAGAGGTTGTTCTTTAACCCTTGTGACTGGTCAAGTTAGTGCAAGTGGCAAACACTAGCCATCTTGGCTTTGGATCAATTGAGCCATTTCTTTCTGTTCCTCCTGGGGGTCGCTATCACCTCCCGCTGGTCCTCTGCAGTCTGTAGTGCTCTGAAGGCATCGTTTAGGCTACTCACCCCTTTATCCAAGAGTACTGGGTCCTGAGGAAGCAGTCAAAGAGAAACGAGTCGGCATCTGATCTCTTGGCTAATCTCTCTTTTCGGGGTTATAACTATGAACGAGTAGTTGGTGTCAGCCCATAAGATGAAGCATCTGAACAAGGACCACCAGGTGTTCTTCAGATTGAGCTGCAGAATAAAAACGTTATGAAAAAAATGTATGAGATTTTAGTGATTAGGATTAAAGCTACTTTAATACACGAGTGCTGCCTATCTAAGCTTTAGGGACCATAAAAGTGGGACAAGCCACAAAAAAGCCCCTGGGATGTATAGCAGTCACATGGACTGTTCTAGCTGTACTATTGCCTTGAGTCACAGACTGAATCTTTATTTAGCCCACAAATGGCTCCCTCCAGATATGTTTAAATGACAAATACACTTAAATGGCACTAACACAGACTGTGGTTTTAAATACTTTCAGTCACTCAAATGAACACTGTGTGCGCGTGTAGGTATATTATATAGAGAGATATGGATCATTAATATACATATGTACACACACACACACAGACACACTAGATGCATTGGAGTGGTACGAATAGGACCTTATTGGTTTTGTACAATACACTTGTGAAAATATACATCTTAACAGAATTCAGGTAGAAATGTACAAAATCTGTAAACGCATACAGAATTCTTTGTTTAATTTATAATACACCTTTACAGTTCATAGATACAATAAAATATTTGCAGTTTAACTCTTCTAAGGTTTGATTTTTTTGGCTATTGGACAGTGGTTCATGGTCGGGATGCCTCTTCATCGTCGTCATTGTAGGAGGATTTGAAACAGACCTGTGCGGGACAGAAAAAAAAGGAAATTAGCTTTGTCTAATTAGTACATCACATACGTAGATATTTCACACTCTGTAGGATACTGGTTTTCATTAACTGTAATTTTTGCTGTCAATGGGTATGTTCTTGCTGCATGTTGGTGTGTAGGCAGCTCAAGCAGAGCAGTGTCATCTTTTGTTCTTTATGATTGTGGCATTTATCTTAAGGCCTCATTTACACTGGAATCCGGTCTATGGCCAGCTCAATGGTAATCCGGCGTCCCCTCCCGCTACCTGTAAAAGCAATCCAGCGGCTGGATAGCAGCTAGGGTGGCTTTTACATGAGAGGGAATCGCTGTCTGAAAACACAGATGACTGAATGATGCCTGTAGCTGCAGGCATCAATCAGATATCACCACTTCAACCCAAGGACGTCATATGATGTCCTATGGGTGGGAAGTGGTTAAACTAACATTTTAAAACTGTGCTACAGTATATTAAAGCGGAACATTTTTTGGAGGGGGTGAGTACTGATTTTTATCAATACCTGTTCCCAGACATCCCAAGTCTCCTGCGAGGTGCGAGAGTCTCCGCATTTTGACTGCGGCTCCTAGCAGGGATTATAATCCCTCTCCACTATCCAAAACAAACAAAAAAACGTTTTGCCTTTAGTTATATTTTAAACTTGGCCTTACTAAGATGGCAGTTCACTGACGTGTATAAATGATTGGGCAGCACAGTGGCTAAGTGGTTAGTACTTCTGCCTAGTACCTGCGCGGATTTCCTCCAGGTACTCCAGTTTCCTCCCACACTCCAAAGACATGCTGGGAGGTTAACTGGCCCTAATATGTTTATGTATAAATGTGGGATAGTGACCTTAGATTGTAATCTCTGAGGACAGGGACTGATGTTAATGTACAATATACAGTGGAACATTGGATTGCGAGTAACGCGTATTAACGAGTGTTTCGCAATACAAGCACTGTATTTTTAAAAATCGTGACTCGGTTTGCGAGTGTTGTCTCGCAAAATAGCACGATTCAGGCCAAAGCGGGTGCAGTACCGCGTTTGGCCTGAGGTGGGGGGGGGGCGCCAGAGCCGAGCAGAGCCGAACATCGCCGATCTCAGCTGATCTGCGGCGTTCGGAAATGCACGGAAAGGCCCGAGGACAGCACAGCTGACCTTGGCAAATCTCAGGAACTAAGTCTTTCCGAGATTTGCCGAGGTCAGCCGACGTGTCCTCGGGCCTTTTTGGCCGTTTTCGGCGCTCTCTGGCGCTCCCCACCTCTGGCCGAATGCGGTATTGCATCCCATTGAAGTCAATGCGGAACAAATTATTTTCATTTCCATTGACTTCAATGGGAAAACTCGCTTTGATATGCGAGTACTTTGGATTACGAGCATTCTCCTGGAACGTATTATGCTAGTAATCCATATGTAAATCGCTGCGTAAATTGACGGCACTATATACAGTGGATATAAAAAGTCTGATGTAAAAAAATGAGAAAAAGATAAATAATTTCAGAACTTTTTCCACCACTAATGTGACCCATAAACTACTGTACAACTCAGTTGAACATCAAACTGAAATCTTTTAGGTGGAGGGAAGTAAAAATAAAATAATATGGTTGCATAAGTGTGCACACCCTTAAACTAATACTTTGCTGAAGCACCTTTTGATTTTATTACAGAACTCAGTCTCTTTGGGTATGAGTCTATCAGCATGGTACATCTTGACTTGCCAATATTTGCCCGCTCTTCTTTGCAAAAACCCTCCAAATCTGTCAGATTGCGAGGGCATCTCCTGTGCACAGCCCTCCTCCGATCACCCCACAGATTTTCAATCGGATTCAGGTCTGGGCTCTGGCTGGGCCTTACCAAAAACTTTAATCTTCTTCTGGTAAAGCCATTCCTTTGTTGATTTGGATGTATTCTTTGGGCCTTTGTCATGCTGAAAGATTAAGTTCCTCTTCATGTTCAGCTTTCTAGCAGAAGCCTGAAAGTTTTGTGCCAATATTCACTGGTATTTGGAACTGTTCATAATTCCCTCTACCTTGACTAAGGCCCCTGTTCCAGCTTAAAAACAGCCCCAAAGCATGATATTGCCATCACCATGCTTCACTGTGGGTATGGTGTTCTTTTGGTGATGTGCAGTGTTGTTTTTGCGCCAAACATATCTTTTGGAATTATGGCCAAAAAGTTCAACCTTGGTTTCATCAGACCATAACACATTTTCCCACATGCTTTAGGGAGACTTCAGATGTGTTTTTGCAAAATTTAGCTGGGCTTAGATGTTTTTCTTGGCAAGAAAAGACTTCCGTCTTGCCACACACAGCCCAGACATTAGAAGAATACGGGAGATTGTTGTCACATGTACCACACAGCCAGCTCGTTCCAGAAATTCCTGCAGCTCCTTTAATGTTGCTGTAGGCCTCTTTGCAGCCTCCCTGACCAGTTTTCTTCTCGTCTTTTGATAAATTTTGATGGGACGTCCAGTCCTTTGTAATGTCACTGTTGTGCCATATTTTCTTCACTTGATGATGACTGTCTTCACTATGTTCCATGGTATATCTAAAGCCTTGGAAATTCTTTTGTACCCTTCTACTGACTGATACTTTTTAACAATGAGATTCCTCTGATAATTTGGAAGCTCTCTACGGACCATGGCTTTTTCTGTAGGATGTGACTAAGAAAATGTCAGGCAAGACCTACTAGAACAGCTGAAATTTATTTGGGGTTAATCAGAGGCACTTTAAATGATGGCAGGTGTGTACTGACTCCTATTGAACATGTGTTTGAATATGATTGCTTAACTCTAAACACAGCTACATCCCCAGTTATAAGAGGGTGTGCACACTTATGCAACCACATTATTTTAGTTTTTTAGTTTTTACTCCCCCCTAAAAGATTTCAAGTTTTGTTTTTCAACTGAGTTGTACAGTTCATAGGTCACATTAAAGGTTGAAAAAGTTCTGAAATGATTTATCTTTGTCTCATTGTTTTTACATCACAGAAACCTGACATTTTAACAGGGGTGTGTAGACTCTTTATATCCACTGTATAAGTACCTGTAATAAATAAATGATTAGGGAGTCTGCATTGCTAGCCAGCAATCCATTTTTTAGTGACCTGTAGAATAAAGAGTTTCCAGTCATTTCAGCACTGGAAAAAGCATATCACTGGAACGTTTCTCACCCCTCTTCTGAACAATCGATGAAAGAAGCTTCTCTTTGGTCTTATGTTCGGTTTGCTCACATCCAGATCTGGTGACAAGCAGCCGTCCGTCTCATAAATATTGATGTCTTTAAAACACTCTGTTTCAATCATCTGTGAAACGAAGGAGAAGAGAAGACCTTCAGAATAATCCTCACTGAGCAAGTGGAAGGTAGGTACGGAGGTCATGGTCAACCTCCAAAGCAGTAGAAGACCTGGCCTTGCGTAGACTGTGAAGGTTCTCATGAATCCAGGTCATGGTATGGCTAGTAATAATTTGTCACATTAATTGGGACTTATTCTATAACGCTGTAGACGATTCACTAATCAACCAAGTAATTTCCCCAGTTTACTCAAAAATCCACTTGGATGAGTGACGAAAGGTCTCCAACATTACATAAAATGTTCAATTAAATATAACAAACTACTACTAGCTCGCCTTGCGCCATTACCACCACACTACTTTATTGTCTTCTTCTCTTCTTTTAGCTCAAGGCAAGTTAGTCTCCCAGAAGATGGTAATGGCTCCTGAGTATACGTTACGTTGATGTGGGAGGCTTAAGGCTGCCCATACACTGTGCGCACTTTGCTTTGTGGGTGGCTCTGGCAGCCTCTTCCCACCCTACATCCCTTAAAGTGAAATTCCACCCACTTTTACAAGGCGCTCCTAAACTAAAGACCACCCCTCATTTTTGGATATCTATATTTTCCTTACCTCCTTTTAGGAAAGAATACATTTACTTCCGTCCTAGCCCGGCTGTGGCGCAGTACATCAAGTCCTCTTTTGCGGTGAGCCCTCCTCCTTCTCCCTCGCTGCCTTCTGGGACCTGTGTGTGTCCCAGAAGACAAGCTGGCCATTCACAAAGCGCCACGTGACTCGCGCATGCACAGTAGGAAACCGGCTAGGAAGCCTCAAGGCTCCACTGATGGTTTCCCTTAGTTGGAATGACGGCACCTGCATCTGAGCCAGTGGATGAATACACTTAGGGGGGCCGACATCGCAGGCTCCCTGGACAGGTAAGTGTCCTTATTAAAAGTCAGCAGCTACAGTACTTGTAGCTGCTGACTTAAAAAAAAAAAGTTTTACTGCTGGAACTCTGCTTTAATTGAAAAATGTAGTGATTGTAAAGTCTTGTGTTTTTTTTAAACAAATATGTTATACTTACCTCCTCTGTGCAGTGGATTTGCACAGGGCAACCTGGATCCTCCTCTTCTCGGGTCCCTCTTCGCTGCTCATGGCCCCTCCCTCCAGCCAAGTGCCCCCACAGCAAGCAGCTTGCTATGGGAGCATCCGAGCCGAGCTGTAACTCCGTGTATCCATTCAGACACGGAGCTGCGGTTCGGACCCACCCACTCTCTCTTCTGATTGGCTAACTGACTTTAATTCACAGCCACGGGAGCCGATGGCGCCGCTGCTGTGTCTCAGCCAATCAGGAGGGAGTGTCCCGAATGGCCAAGGGGCACGTGGACATCGCTGGACAGAGATGGGCTCAGGTAAGTATTAGGGGGGCTGCTACACACAGAAGGCTTTTTAACTTAAAGTGACTGGCATCACTGCTGGGTACTGTTGGGGCTGCACTGATGATCAGGGCCCTGATTATCTATGCAGGTCTCCCTTGTAAGGAAATGCCATTGATTGGCTCTCCTCTCCTCACACGCTGTCAGTGTGAGGAGAGGAATGCTGATAACTGGCATTTCCTTGATTACATGTGATCAGCTGTGATTGGACACATGGGTAAATAGCCTCGTCATCCCAGGGACACAGTGCCCCACCGATCGCCGGGTGGGAGGTGGTTAAAGAAAACCTGTACATGGGCTACAATTGCCAATCTTGTTTTGGAAATGCTAATTGCCTGGCTTCTCCGGATTTAAAACATTCATAGTCGCTTACCTACAACAGGAATTCAGTAAATGAAATCAATTTTATTCTAAATTGGCTACTTGATCATAACAAGGATGAAGGGTTACAATTCGTACAGTAAATGAACAACGCCAACATAACTGCAGTACCTCTTGCTGCCAGGGGATGGGGACACAACCTGTCACAAACTTGCAGTAGAAATCATCATCTGTCGTATCCAGATTTACTCCTTTCACTGTGGAAAACTGCTCAATGTCCAGAACATCCTTACAATATACAGCACGTGGCTGGAAGGTAAAAAAATGAATTTTCTTTACCATTTCTGAAGGCATGGAAACTAACGGGTATTTAATAGACAAAGCAAGAAAACAACACATTTAAAAAAAAATAATGTTTTTATTCCTAACCATAACAAATAAAAAAGAAAATATACAGTATGTATTAACATTAAAAAAAAAAAAAAAAAAGTGGTTGCCTACTGGGCACTTTTACCCCCTTCCTGATCAGGCCAATTTTTAGCTTTCAGCGCTGTCACACTTTGAATGATAATTGCTCAGTCATGCAACACTATACCCAAAAAACATTTTTATTTTTATTTTTTCCACACAAATAGAGCTTTCTTTTGGTGGTATTTAATCACCACTAAATTTTTATTTTTTTTGCTAAATAACTGAAAAAAGGCAGAAAATTTTGAAGAAAAAAAAAAAACACAAAACTTTTTCAGAATTTGTTATAAAATGTTGGAAACGAGTAATTTTTCTCCTTCACTGATGTGCGGTGATGAAGCTACACTGATGGGCACTGATAGGCTGCACTGATGGGCATGGATCAGGAGGCATTGGTGGGCACTGATGAGGCTGCACTGATGGACACTGATAGGCGACACTGATGGGCGCTGGTAGGCGGCACCGATAGGTGACACTGATGGAAACTGATTGGTAGCACTGGTGCGCACACATTGGCAGCACTACTGGTCACTGTTTGGACTGTACAGATAATTAGTGCCCTGATTATCAGTGTACATGTCCCAGAACCCAGCTATCGGGACTCTTCTCTCCTCATGCTGTCAGCATGAGGAAAGGATTGCAGATAACCAGCTTCTATTTACATCTGTGATCAACTGTGATTGGACACAGCTAATCATGTGGTAAAGAGCTGCTGATTGGCTCTTTACCCCTATCTGTGATCTGCTGATGTCTTCTCCCACTAAAGATTTAAAAAAAACAGTCCTCCTCCGACACGGACTCCCTCCGTTGGGTCAGTGCTGGTGTCTGCCAGTTCTTATATAGCCATCCGGTGACACCACCCAGAGAACCTGCCCCTTGTGACGTCACATGTCATTAAAAGGGGTGGGTTCTCCGGGTGACGTCACTGGATGGCCACGCCCCATGGCTATATAAGAACTGGCAGACACCAGCGCTGACACAACGGAGGGAGTCAACTTTGGAGGAGGACTGTTTTTTAAAAATCTTTAGTGGGAGAAGACATTAGCGGAGGAAGAAGACATCAGCGGAGGAAGAAGACATCAGCGGAGGAAGAAGACATCAGCGGTGGAAGAAGACATCAGCGGTGGAAGAAGACATCAGCGGTGGAAGAAGACATCAGCGGAGGAAGAAGACATCAGCGGAGGAAGAAGACATCAGCGGAGGAAGAAGACATCAGCGGAGGAAGAAGACATCAGCGGAGGAAGAAGACATCAGCGGAGGAAGAAGACATCAGCGGAGGAAGAAGACATCGGTGACGGTACCGGAGGAAGAAGACAGATACGACGGGGGATATTCCTAATTTTTAATAAAGAACTTTTTGGAACACTACGCTCCTTTTTTCTTTGGAGTGAATAGGTAGGGGTACAATGTACCTCATACTCATTCACATAGGGGGGGGCAAAATCCAAGGGCCCCCTTTCTTAAAGGGGGCTTCCAGATTCCAATAAGCCCCCTGCCCACAGACCTCGAAACCCCCGGCCAGGGACAAGATGCTTTGGGGTGGCGGGGGGCACTCGCTCATCCCCCTCTCTTTCCTGACCTGCCGGGCTGCATGCTTAGATAAGGGTCTGGTATGGATTTTGGGGGGGTCCCACACCATTTATTTATTTATTTTTGACGTGGGAGTCATCTCCAAATCCATCCAAGAAGGGCCTGGTATGGACCTGGGGGGGGATTCTTGCAATTCTGCAATTCTTTTTTTTACATTCAGCTGTCAGCGAAAACTTCCATTCCCGCTCCTTAGCAACCAGCTATATACAGTGTTTTAAAAGGGAAAAAACACAAAGTGCATCAAAAATTGCATCACAAACACAACACTTTTGTTTCTGGTGTAACTCTATTGAAGTCTATTACACGCAAAACGCTGGGAAAACAGTCCTGACCTATTCCAAAAACGCACCAGCTGGAAAACGCATAGATGTGAATGTGTATCATAAGAAACCATGTTAAAATGGACTGTATAAACTTATTTACACTAGTGAAGAATGAGTTAGATTTGCTATTCAAACATGGACACAGCCGCTGCTCCCAATTTGATATCTGCATGGGTTCGGAGTACCTGAACGCACACTGTCTGCAATCGGGGACCCGCTCTCACATGGATGTCAAATTTGGAGCAGCGGTTGTGTCCATGAAGCTGCTGCATTCCAACTGACATGAATGGGACTGCCCGCGCGCAAAGGTACGGTATCTGTGCATCCTGTGCAGGAAAAACATGGCCCTCACATGGATGTACACTTAAAGTGTTACTAAACCCACAAGAGTAAAATCAGTCTGTATATGCAATAAAGCATGCTTGTTATACTCACTGTGGCATCTAAGGGGTTAATCCTCTGCATTGTGTAAAAAGACTGTTTGATCCTATCTTCTCTGATCCTCCCCTTCTTCCACAGTCCCCAAACCATCTCCTGATAGAACAGAGCCCTAGGGAGCACTTTGCACGTGGTGTGTATTGCTAGAGAGGTTTTTTTTGGGGGGAGGGTATGTGATCAGCACAGAGCCAATCAGCACTGTCCAGACAGAAAGTCAGGGTTCATGTAGCCTCATAGGACAGTCAGAGAATGAAAACTCCTCCTACAAGCTTTAACCGGACACTGATACAAGTCACAAGACTGCTATATACTGCTGATGAAAAAAGGTATTTAGCGGTTTATATTTACTAAAATAATTCCATTTCCATGTTCTGTGTACTATGGGATATAGTGAATGCAAGTCCTGGGTTTAGTAACACTTTAAGAAGGCCTGCGTGAATAAGGCCAAACACTGAGGATGTCATTAGCCAGGACGTCCTGTTAAAAGGTTCTCCCTGATAAGCAAAAATCACACAGGGTCCTGGCCATCCAACATTCTGTAGCTAGAACTACTTACATCTGGAGCAAAGGGTGGATCCAGCATATTGGCTCCAAGACGCTTAAAGTTGACGTTCCTGAATATCGTGTGCTGCTTTACACCTGCTGCTCCATCCCCTTTACAGCCCAGCCTCTGCTTGGGGTCCTTTGTCATCAACTAGGTGGAAAATGAAGACACAGGGCATGCTCATTAGTCATCAAAGTTATAACACTGCAGGCATTGACCTGCTATATATCTTCCTTAAAGTGTGGTTCAACTGCAGTCAAATTTAAGAAAACCACACTATATGTTTGTCATGTGTCATTCACACAACATATCTAAAAATATATATATTTTTTTAAATAACTCTCTCCTTCATAGTTGTTTCTTTGGATCAAGCCTTTGAGAACACTGCAGGCTACTCTGAACAATTTAAAAGTGGAAGTAGAGGGACAAAGTGGGGACAGACTGATGTTCCCTCATTACCATACAATTGAGATCTCTAACCTTTGTAAGGACGACTGTGTTCAAGTCCATTTTAAAACGAATGAGAAAAAAGTTGGGACTTTAAATGAGGTCATGACTAAAAAGTTCATATACCTCCATCCCTGGGTACATTTTCTGCATATATACTACGGTTAGGTAAGAGTGTTTGGGATCCATTGTTGTTCCCCCTCTTTTTTCCATCTATATCCCCCTTTTTATCTACCATCATATTATTTTTGGCATCTCTATTTTATTATAGACACGTCCAACCTGCATCTGCTCCTGATGAGTGGCATTATGTCCACGAAACGCGTAGAGCTGTCCTACGATGCTACTTTACAGTAACCATGTGCAATATTTGAATTGTGATACTTTTTTACCATAATGAATTTCCCACTACTATCATCATGTTTACATATTACCATGTTTGTTTGCTCTGGGTATAAACACTTCAGGTCCAATACAATGTGTATCATGTTATTATTGTGTACATAATTTGTACTACTTGGATGATGATTATTGTGACCGTTTTATATAAATATAAATATAAATATATATATATATATATATATATATATATATAAATCTTTACTGTTTTATGTGTATGTGTGCCCAGCTGTAATAAACAATCATTACTATTATATAATCATTGGGTTATTGATTAGTTATGCGCTTCATTTAAAGTTCCACTTCCCCTCTCCTTTTTTTAGTGTGTTCAAATATAGTTTACAATAATGAAATCTGACAGCACAATACAGACAGGCTTAAATTATGGTAAACTGCTGTTTCTGAGTTTTCAGAAAAAAGCAAGTAAAAAGGTAAGCAACCATTTTTAAATATTTTAAATAGGTTATTTTAGATTATTGAGAACATGTAACCAATATAAAATAGATGTTGTCTCAATTTGGCTGCAAAAGTGGAAAAGACTATTGTATATGAAACTGGTAGTAACCTTGGGTGATTATGCAAGGTTTGTCAGAGAGGACTGAGAAAAATACACTTGTCAGTTAAAGAGTAACTGCACGTTCGTAAAAAAAAAGCAATCTTCTCTGGGCGATCAATGTACATTGCAGGAATTTTAAAGTGGTTGTAAACCCACTTTTTAAACAAAGACCTACAGGTAAGCCTAGATTAAGGCTTACCTGTAGGTGCATGAAATATCTCCTTAACCTACACGGTTAAGGAGATATTTGTATGTAAATGCGGCGACGCTGACGTCACCCCATTCACAAATTCGGCTAGGTCGCAACATTCGACGGCGTAGCCGAATTTGACAGCTCACGCGCGCATGCGCGGAGTCACGTCTTCGCCGCTCCGGCCAATCACAGCGCCGGAGCGGCGCTGTGATTGGCTGCAGCGGCGATACCCGGAAGTAACATTCCGGCTATCGCCGCAGCGATGGATGCGGCTAGAGGAGGAACACGGACGACTTCGGGGGCCCCGATCGAAGGTAAGTGGTACATAATGAGCTAGTATGCTAGTCATACTAGCTCATTATAGCTTTGTCTTGCAGGTTAGAAAAAAAAAAAAACACAAAAGGGTTTACAACCACTTTAACTTTGTTGTAGATTCCTGCCTGTTTCAGCTCTGAAGGAATAGCTCTTTCTTAGATCATGTCTTATGCAAGGCTAATTCTGAATGGAAGTGACCAATTCATTATAAGCAGCTGATGCATTTTCAGGGTTTTAATGAGAAAAGTTGCATCCCTTTAGAAGTGATTAGCCCCGTGGGAGTATCCCACCAAAAAGACATTGTTGTTGCACAGCTAGAGGATCCTTCTATCTCCCTGTTGGTGTTTCAGATAACATTCTTCTGGTTTCTGAACTACACATCCTAAGGACTCTTTTTTGTTATATATGATTCTAGCACTGCACTGCTTTTTTATACACGTTACATTTAAGGATTTATATTTTGACCTTCAGTGTTCAGCTGCATTGTGTTAGGATTGGTTTTGCGCTGTCTGGTTCTTTCTACTGTGTTCTGTTTTCCAATATATTACAGTCTAGCAGCATTACCATGGAAGTCTTCCAATATTTGGAAAAAAGAGAAGTTAAAATTGGAGAAATTTTCTCTAGGAATCAAACTACTGGGGAAGGAAATGAACTCACTCATACCTTTAGAAAACTAGGGCACGTTTTTGAGAAAAAGGTTAAGACCTGGTGGGACATAATTTCCTTTGAACAATACCTAGTAGCAAAGCTTATCCCAAGACGTCTAAGGTGGGATGTCCCGCCTAATGACGGTCTTATGGATGATGAGGCCATCATAGAATGGGGACATTTTTTTACTAAAAAGGGTTTAGAATTATTAGAATTTTTATTACTTAGGAAACAAAGAAAAATGAAAATGCTGGAGGCTCAGATTAGGGACCTGAGGACTACCTTGGAACCCTTTAAAGAATCTGAGGAATTCCTGAGATTATCCATGGATTTGAAAAATAGATTAATTAAATGGGATACAGCGACTCAAAATAAGAAAAAGAAAAAGTTTATCAGAGCTCTGGATGACTTTGGAAAAAATAGTGTGTTTAAGTGGCAAGTGGCCCCTCCAGATGTGAGTTCTACACAGGTGAACCCGGACCCGTCTAATGTAGACATGGCCAACACTCCGCTCCCTATCCCCAGAGGGGGAGAGGTCTATGTCTATGATGATCTGGAATATCCGGTTATGGGAACACCTCTGAATGATGGTCACTATCAGGAAGTCTCTAATAAAAAGGGTAAAAACAAAAGAGGACGGGGAAAGAGAGGTGGTTACCATCACTCCCCATATCGGCATCAGGTATATAATGCACCCCCGAGGGGGAATGACTCTTATGGTGGCTACCAGCAACAGCAGCCTAATTACTCACATAATAGTGAGTACAATGGTGCTTATGCTGATAGAGGTAATCGATCTCACCACTATCCGAACAACTATGCACATAATAATTATGATACCTTTGCTTATGGAGGTTCAGCTCCGCCACAACATGTTAACCAATTACCCATACATAACCGCTTCTCACCCCTGGCCTATAAGGGCCCACGTGGAGGTGGGGATTTTCGCGGAGCACCGAGAGGTGCAGGGAGAGGTGCACCCTTCATCCCCCCCAATCCGGGAGGCTGGAGGGGAACACAACCCCAGCAGCCATCACAAAAGAGTAAAGCCCCAATAGGTGCAGGGATTTATAATTTGAGTGGAACACCCCTTAGTGAAGAAGAAATCAAAGTACTTGATAAGGGTCTCAAATATGCTCCCACTCGTAATTTAAACAAATTTCAAACGTATGTTAACTTGCAAAAGTTCATTCGTAGTCTGTATATTAAAACATTTTTTTTGAATACTCCGTCCACTAGGACATTAAGTGCTCCAATAAGTCAGACAAGTCATCATTCCACTCTGCGGAATAAATCTGTTTTCAATCCCCCCGTATCAGACACTAACCATCATGAGGTGTTTAGGAATATGGTTGCGAGGGATTTGGAGAAGTTGAAAATCCGTAAGGTGAATGATCCTGTCTTTATCCAGAACGGTATAAAATCTCTGACGGAGAGGAAGGACCTGGTCATACGCCCTGCTGATAAGGGGGGAGGGCTAGTGGTACTTAGTAAGGCCTACTATAAGAACGAAATGGATAATCTCCTTTGTGATACCAACACTTATAGCATTATGACAAGAGATCCTATGCTTGAATTTAAGGGAGAACTCCACTTTTTGGTAGAAAGGGGGAAACATATAGGAGTGTTGAGCCTGAAGGAGGCACTTTATTTAGACCCTCTGTTTTGCCGCACACCCATTATTTATTTCCTACCAAAGGACCATAAAGATAGCACCAACCCACCTGGGAGACCCATAGTAAATGGGATCGATTCGGTCACTTCCCGACTTGGTCAATATATAGATTCTTCCTCCAGCCGTTAGTGACAAAAACTGACGCATTTCTTAAAGACACCAAACATGTCATACAAATTCTGGAGTCTGGCAATCACGCCCTCTTGCCTTCTGATCACGGCTGATGTCAGTTCGTTATATACGATCATCAGTCATGAGGATGCTTTATCCTCGGTCAGTTGGGCACTAGGAACATCGGGTTTGTCTAGAAGACATCGGAATTTTTTAATAGACAGTCTTACCTTTTGCTTATCAAAGAATTATTTCTGGTATGGTGGGCAATTTTTCCTTCAAACCAGAGGGGTAGCTATGGGGGCACGGTTTGCTCCCAGTGTTGCCAACCTATTTATGGCACACTAGGAGGAAAAGGCCGTGTTTAAGAACAAACCCCCACAGTTAAAATGCTACCAGAGGTACATTGACGACCTTATCATGATCTGGGATGGTGATCGAGCAAGCTTTGATGAGTTTGCATCTAAACTGAATTCTAATAGTTTGAACATTGTTCTGACATGGAACATTAGTTTGGATAGATTGGTCTTTTTGGTTCTTGATCTAACCAAGAATGGGGACAGGATTAATATGACCACTCATTTTAAGGCCACAGATCGTAACGCTTTTATCCCCATTGAAAGCTGTCACCATTCCAAGTGGTTGTGTAATATACCGAGAGGGCAATTTATACGCCTGCGGCGCAATTGCACCAATGTAGGTGATTTTATTTCACAGTCACAGGTATTAGCCTCAAGATTCGTTGAAAAAGGTTATGATAAAAATAGCTTAGGTACTGAAATGGAAAATGTCCGCAATTTGGACAGAAAAGCACTTGTGTCAAATGTCCCTAAGGTCAATCATAATGATCCTACAAGGACACGAATGATCTTAGATTTTAATATTCAATATAGGAAGTTTGAGAGGATTGTACAGAAGCACTGGCCAATCCTTAAGCATGATAGGATTCTAGGCCCTCTACTTTCTGACCGTCCGCAATTTATTTATAAAAAAGCACCTTCCTTAAGGGACACATTAGCCCCTGGGGTCATTGACCCTCCTACCCATTCTGAGAATAGAATTTTTGATTTTCTGACTGGCTTTCACAAATGTGGTCGTTGCCCACCATGTCGACAGGCCAGAAAGAATTTTAAAAAGCGGAAGGATTTTGTGGCATCAGCAACGGGAAAAAATTATAAGATCAAGGATTTGATCACTTGTGACACCACAGGGGTTGTATACATGCTACAGTGTGAGTGTGGTTTACAATATGTCGGTAGGACGTCCAGGCCCCTTCACGTCAGGATAGGGGAGCATGTCAATAATATCAAAAAGGGGTTGGTCACACACAACGTCTCGAAGCACTTCCGACTCCACCATAACCGTAGCCCATCTGGGCTGCAGTTCTGGGGGATAGAGAAGGTGACGAATCATTGGAGAGGAGGAAACTTCATTTGGTACCTCAGCCGACGTGAGTCGTTCTGGGTATATGAATTGAAGGTGGGGGTCCCGTTGGGGTTGAACGTTGAGTTCGATCTCAATTGTTTTATATCAGATCGCTAACATTATGTGCTTTTTCTGTTTTAGTTTTTTATATGTTATTATGTATTTAGTATGTGATATTTGTCTAACAGGTTAGATGGTTGTGCTGACGTCTATATTAATCTCACAGGTCTAGTCATGACTGTTTGATTACCCTTATGCATCTGTGGCCCCTATCTAGTGTTACGATTGTCATTATTATGAGGACCCATTGGGCCCTCAAATTTATAATAAAGGGGGCGCTGGAGTGTGTCTATACACATAGCGACCATTGTGCCCTTTATATGGTCGGATCTTTCGATTTATGTGTATATGACCCCAGCAGGCTTATATGCATTTTTGCATTTGCTTGATACCCTTCTATTTATCTTTCGTTTAGATAGTGGGATCACTGGTGCGGATTTTATTTTACATTTTATTTTATTCTAATTTTTTCATGGTTTAGAGATCCTGTATGACATGCATTGCAGGCTTCTGCCACTGTGTGGCATACTATGGGGTACAGCGTTTTGCTGTACAACTTCAATAACACTGCCTGCTAGCATTGTCATATGTCAGTACTTATGACAGCCATGTAGCAGCTAGGAGGGATGTTTATTCTTAACAGGAGTGGATCTGACAGTTTAAACTTGGAGGCTCTGCATATTAAGCACGGTGAGGGTTTTTCCCTACGTGCTTTGTTGACATTTGGTGTCATGTGATCGCTCCGCCCTCGGCTTTACATAGGTGCGGTGAGTGGAGTGCTCTGCAGGCCTGTTTATCCTTGTTGTTATGACGACGGATCACGTGGGAAGCGCCGACCCGGAAGGTCATAGACTGGGAGGTGTTATACCCTGTGACTCCGCCGCCGATTGGAGCTGCAGTACACCATGTGAGGGTCCTCACCCGGAAGTTCTTTGACCACTATATCCCTCTAGCCAATGACTGCCGGTGTGTTAATCTGGCATGTTTCTTGGCCACCAATGAGGGCGCTTGGTACATGGTCCCCTAATTATGGGGTGGGCGGGATTTCGCTTTTACATACAGCACACACCAGGAATATGGCTTATATAAATGAACTGACATGCTGGCCCCATTTAAATTTCGCTGAGGAAGTCCTTGCCCACGGACGATATGCGTGCGAGGGGCTACACGACGTCAGGACAGCCATCTACCTGGTTCTACATCTATGTTACATGACTGTTATCCGAGCACAGGGTTTCTGTGCCTTTCTTGTGAGTAACTTTTTATACAAATAAATCAAGTGTTTTTATCTACGGAGAGCACTATGTATTTCTTTTTGACATTTTTCATGTAACTACGCCAATTTATGAGTTCATCTTTGGGATTATTGAGTGATTGAGGATTTCAGTTGAAGTACCGTGTGAAGACAGCCTTCTCATCTTTTACATTACCCTTGTTAAAGGGACTGCTTATGTGACCTTCTGGTAATACAGAGGTCCACATTCTGAGGTGAGCGGCCTGTGTACCTGGTGGTGGAAATACACGTAAGTGGTTGCACTTGTGATCATATACAAGCACTCTGTTTCACAGCTAGAGGATCCTTCTATCTCCCTGTTGGTGTTTCAGATAACATTCTTCTGGTTTCTGAACTACACATCCTATGGACTCTTTTTTGTTATATATGATTCTAGCGCTGCACTGCTTTTTTATACAAGTTGTTGCAGAAGATGCCTAAAATCTGACTTGTATCTTATTGCAGAGTTCTTCACCCCAAGCAGGGAAATACATTTCTGGTGAAGTTCTGTATATCAGCTGTGTACAGAACGCCTCCATGTAGCCATATTGCATTGAAGTTATAGAAAAATACAGCAGCTGCAGATTGAACATCAAAGGTAATTTTTAATAGTATTAAATCATAATATGGCTTCTCTAGGAATTATATATGTTGATATACTGTAAATATTTTTTATTTTCTACAGATTTATGAAAGTGGAGTTAGCCTTTAAGGCCTGATGGGTAAATTCAAGCAGCAACAATTAGGCCTCATGCACACTGGATGTTATAGAAATGTAAGTAGCTTTAGCTGTAGGATGCCACGTTAAAAACACGAGTTTTGCAACGTTTTTGCATTAAGTAATTGTAAAGATTTTTTATTTTTATTTTTAAATAACAAACATGTTATACTTACCTGCTCTGTACAGTGGATTTGCACAGAGCAGCCTGGATCCTCCTCTTCTCAGGTCTCTCTTCTGTGATCTTGGCCCCTCCCTCCTGTTGAGTGCCCCCACAGCAAGCAGCTTGCTATGGGGGCACCCAAGCTGAGTCAGAGCTCTGTGTGTCCATTCAAACATGGTTCTGCGGCCCAGTCCCGTCCCCTTTCACTCCTCATTGGCTGACTGAATTTGATTGACAGCAGCGGGAGCCAATGGCGCCTCGCTGCTGACTCAGCCAATGAGGAGGGGAGTCCTGGGCAGCTGAGACAATCATACAACATCGCTGGATAGCGATGGACCTCAGGTAAGTATTAGGGGGGCTGCTGCACACAGAAGGCTTTTTATCTTATTGCATAGAATGCATTAAGGTAAGAAACCTTCTGCCTTTACAATCACTTCAGTGTGGTTTATTTTTTTAGAGTTAGAGCATTTTTACAGCTGAAAAACTCTTTGTCAAACCCACTAGTTCTGGGGGGTTTTTCCAGCCAGAAAACGCCCCTGACAAAAAACGCTAATAAAAGCCTATGTGTGCATGGACACATAGGATAACATGCTGGGGAGTTTACTGTCTGCAGAAAAAAACGCCTGAAGCCAAAAACAGCAGCTGTAAAAACGTCCAGTGTGCATGAGGCCTTATGATCTTGAAGTATTAGCCCTGGTTCACACTGGTGCGATTTGACATGCGATTTGACATGTCAAATCGCATGTCAAATCGGCGATATTTGCCGCAAATTGCGGGCAATGGCACCGTCCTAACAGGTGCGACGCCGCATCTGCGGCGCTGCGCCGATTTCAAAAAGTAGTTTCTGTACTACTTTTTTGCGATTTCGGGCCGCGATTTACATTGACATCTGTGCAGAAACCTGCACAGATGTCCCTGTAATCGCGGCCGAAATCGGGACTGACAGCGAGAGTGAAATCGTGCGAGTTTAGCTGAACTCGCACGGCTTCACTCCCGCAGCCCAGTGTGAACCTGGGCTTAGACAGGGTTTTTATTTATGTACATTGGGGCAGGCATTAGATCTCTAGACCAAGAGTCCAGTGCTGGTTGTTTTTGGTACTGGACTTTTGGCGCCGAGAACAAATTATAAATTGTAAACCCTCCTATGAAATCTATGTGTAGGTTGAAAGGAAACTATAATGAGTGTTGGCCAAATTTATTTGACAATTTTTGAACGTTTACAAGCTTATAAAACAACATACTACATATTTTAACTGTTTGTATAACATTTTCTATGGCTTTTGCTGGAATGTCTTTTCCACAATGTCTTTTGTTGGAAAAGTTATTGAGAACCATGTGAGAATCTGCGTGACCAATATCTTAACCACTTCAGCCCCGGAAGAATTGGTTGCCCAATGACCGGGCCATTTTTTGCGGTTCGGCACAGTATCGCTTTAGTTGTAAATTGCGCGGTCATGCAACGTGGCACCCAAACAAAATTGACGTCCTTTTTTTCCCACAAATAGAGCTTTCTTTTGGTGGTATTTGATCACCTCTGTGGTTTTTATTTTCTGCGCTTTAAACAAAAAAAGAGCGACAATTTTGAAAAGAAAAAGCAATATTTTTTACTTTTTGCTATAATAAATATCCCCAAAAAATATATAAAAAACAAATTTTTTCCTCAGTTCAGGCCAATACGTATTCTTCTACATATTTTTGGTAAAAAAAAAATCGCAATAAGCGTATATTGATTGATTTGCGCAATAGTTATTGCGTCTGCAAAATAGGGGATAGTTTTATGGCATTTTTATTATTAATTTTTTTTTTTTTACTAGTAATGCCGGCGATCTGCTTTTTTTATCGTGACTGCGATATTGCGGCAAAAACATCGGACTCTTTTGGGACCATTGTCATTTATACAGCGATCAGTGCTATAAAAATGCACTGATTACTGTGTAATTAAAACTGGCAGGGAAGGGGTTAACCACTAGGGGGAGAGGAAGGGGTTAAGCGTGTCCTAGGGAGTTGTTCTAACTGTGGGGGGGATGGGCTACAAGTGACACGACAGTGATCACTGCTCCCGATGACAGGGAGCAGTAGATCACTGACTGTCCTGTCACTAGGCAGAACAGGGAAATGCCTTGTTTATATAGGTATCTCCCCGTTCTGCCGCTCTGTGACACGATCGCGGGACACCAGCGGACATCGAATTTGCGGGTCCCGCGGGCATGGTCACGGAGTTCGCGCCCGTTAGGTGGCAGATTCAAAGCAACGTACCTGTACGTTGCTTTGCCTGCCCGTGCCATTCTGCCGATGTATATCTACGTTAAGCAGTCGGCAAGTGGTTAACAGCTGCAAAAAAAAAAAAACTATCAAAAATCTAAGTTGTAAAATGGTCAAAAGTCATATAAAAAATACAAAGTAAACATTAAAATAATATCTCAAATTGTGTGCTTACTGAAAATATACAATACTTTCCCTGTAAGATCTTGTTTTCTGTACTAGCAGAAAGAGAGGGGCTGTGTACCTTTCCTTCGGAGTCATTTTGGTTTTCTGGTTAGCACAGCAGCTGGAATCAGGGCTGCCATCAGGGGGGTACAGGCAGTACATCTGTAAGGGGCCCGGAGGTCCCCAGGGGCCCGGATGGCAACCCCCCTTTCTTTCTCGTACATCACGGGACACAGAGCGACATAGTCATTACTAATGGGTTATATAGATACCGTCAGGTGCTGGCACTGGCAACTTCCAAAACCGGAAGTACCCTCCCCTATATAAGCCCCTCCCATCCGGGAGCACCTCAGTTTTTTGCCAGTGTCTAAGGTGTTGGCCAAGAAGAAACATGTGTTTTTCACTGAGCTTGCGTACAGGTTCTTTTGGGCCTCCGTAAGCTATTCCGGATCCGACCAAAAAAGCTTCATAGCTAAACGGTCGGTACCCGGGCCTTGCAGAGAAGAGCAAGGTTTTGCCTGTAATGCTTCTCTTAGGAGAGCTGGACCCTGGGATCCAGAGCTCTGGTCATACCCACGACCAAGATGTTTTCTGTGCAGGGTGCTATACAGGTCCAGGGGAGTGGAATCCTTGGGAACCCGGTCCCTGAAGGTTTCATTACAATGCCTGCCGTGATAGGTGAAGTTTGGGCTTTTGTGGACCAAACAAAGTCCTGCGGCGGGGAACAGGTAAGTGGGGGCCCCCCAGGAACTTGGTTCTATTGGGGGACCCCCAAGCCTAATTTGTCTTTCTGTCTGTTACCTAATGGTATTCCCGCAAAATTCTGTGCATGCCTGTAACTACTAAAAAAATGTAATAATTTTTAATGGTGGTCAAGAAAAAAAAAAAAAATATATATTTTTTATATATATTTAAGATATTAGACTGCGGTACCTGTGTTTGTCCACTAGAGGCCGCTGTGGAATGTTTTCTTGTCATGTGGACTAGTTTCTTCTCAGCAGAGCAAGTCCAGGCAGATGGTGAGTTCTCTTATGGGAAACTGCTTCCTCTGCCATGTTGCAATGCTCGTCCATCCCCCGGCCTGCGGCAAAGAGGGGCCCTGGCTCTTGTCCCTAGTCTCCATTTTTCAAAATTAGCGCCGAAGGCGCACGTGGCCGCACGCATGCGCGTGCACGCGCCTCTATATATAGAGGTGAGCCAGGAAAAGGGGCGGAGCCTGGGGGATGACGCTCTGTGTGCGCCGCAGCGCTTCTGCGCATGTGCGGGCGTCCCAGCATGTAAAAACCACAGTTTTGTGTGGTGAGCTGGCTATGAAGTACAGAGACAGAGCTGGCAACATTTAAAAAAAGGGCATACAGCAAGCGGTTGATACAGGCATCCCCTAGAAAGGCACATTAGTAGACACCAACTGTGATATAGCAGCAATTGTGCTAGACTATTCTCAGTAAAAGTGGTGTATTACGGCTGGAATACCTCAGCTTTAGGCTTAGGAATATGCCGTCCAGAAGCTCCGGAACTGAATCTTCCAGGAAGCGAAGGGGGTCTCATCGGGCTCGGAGGATCTTGGGCATACTTCTGCTGCACCAGTCTCCCCTGAAGTTCAGAGGTAAGTGACCGTAGAGACCCCGCAGGGGTACTTGGTACTGTGGCTGTCCTCAGTTCACCTGCTCCTGTGTATGTAACAGAGGAGGTTTTTTCCTCAGCTCTGGGAGGATTAGAGAGAGATTGTCAACATTTATCGCTGCCTCCCTGTCAGGGAAAGCACGCCCGATCTCCGTCTCCTCCTTCAGAGTGCCTGTTAGCAGAGCAACAGTCCCATACAGGGATCGACCTGCCTGAAGGGGATCAGGATGAGGTTGATTCTGTTATAGAGGAATCAACAGTGGGGGAACCTTTTCTCAGCATCTCAGGCTGAAAGATTATGGGTTCAGTCTCTGACTAACATGGTCCGATCAGCATTTAAAAATGCACCTTGCGGAACCATCAACCACTACTGTATCCTCGTTGGGGTCGCTAGAAGCCCCCAGACTGTTTGTTCTTTTCCACTTCACCCTTTACTGAAAGGGCTCATTTACCAGGATTGGGAACGTCCTGAGAAAATATTTATTCCCCCAAGAGATTTCCGGTGGTCTATCCCATGGAGGATAAGTTCATCAAAAAAAAAAAAAAAATGGAAGGTCCCTACAGTGGACGCAGCCATCTCTTGTATGTATAAATCACTGACATGTCCAGTGGATAATGTCCAAATGTTCAAGAACCCAATAGATAAAAGATTGGAGTCCTTATGAAAATCTGCTTGGTGATACAACCAGCAGTAGCAGCTATTGGGGTCTGCTAAGCAGTGAAGGATCAGTTGAAACAGGTCTTGAGGGACTTGACAGATCAGCAGGCCTTGCCCTAGCTGATCTACCTAGAGCCTTAGGCTTTGCGGTTGACGCCATAAAGGATTCAGTCCATCAGGCCTCCCGCCTTACGCTGTCTATAGTACATATGCGTAGGCTCCTATGGCTAAAAAACTGGTCTGCTGAAGCTCCCTGTAAAGAATGGCTGGTTAGCGTCCCATTTCATGGTGAACGCTTATTCAGGGAAAACCTGGACAAATATATCCAGAAAATTTCCAGCGGTAAAAATACGCTCTTGCCGGTTAAAAACAGAGTTAGAGGTCCCTCTTTAAGAGGCCTGCTTCTCCAGTCCCTGGGGCATCGGCTGTGTAACAGTTCCGACGGCCTCCTCGGTCAAATCCCGGGGGTAAAAAACAGGGACAGTAGCAGGGTAATGAGAAACCCTGGGTCAGGGGAGGTACAAAACCTCCCCCAAAGTTAAATTCATTGAAGCCCCCACTCAGTCGGGTGGGGGGAGGACTCCAGTTGTTCGCAAGAGACCTGGCGGGACACGATCAAGACAGATAGGTGCTCTCCGCAGTAGGTTTGGGATACAGTTTGGAGTTAAAAGACTCTCCTCCTTCCCATTTTTAAGGTCAAACGTGCCAAGGGATCCCCGGAAGAGAGAGTCCCTCCTGTTGGCACTAGAACAACTATTGCTCCAAGGAGTAATTATGGAGGTTCCCCTGGAAGAATGAGGGTTCGGGTTTTACTCAAACCTCTTTACAGTCCCGAAGCAAACGCGGACGGGAGGCCCATATTAATTCTAAAAGGGCTATACAAATTCCTGTATATCAGGACTTTCCGATGGAGTCGATCCGATCGGTGGCCACTGCCCTACAAGGGGAGGATTGGTTAGCCGCGATCGACATCAAAGATGCTTATTTGCACATTCCCATCTTGCCAGTCCACCAAAAATTTCTACGCTTTGCAGTAGAAGGGCGCCATTTTCAGTTCAGAGCCTTACCCTTCGGTTTGGCCACAGCACCACGAGTGTTTACAAAAATTCTGGCCCTTTATTGGCCAATCTAAGAACACAAGGTGTAATGATAATGGCATATCTGGATGACTTGTTGCTGATAGACCACTCAGTGAAAAAACTAGACGTGGTCGTTCACAAGACAATCAAGTATCTGGAATCTCACGGTTGGATTATCAACCGAGACAAGTCAGCCCTAAAAACCAGTCAAAAGTCTGGAATACTTGGGGCTAAGGTTGGATTCAGGCCAGAGAAAAATATTCTTGCCTCGAGGAAAGGTGTTGTCTTTGAAAGATTTGATCCACTTAGTGGGTACAAAAAAGCCAGCCGTCCATACGCCTGTATATGAGGCTGCTGGGAAAAATGGTGGCATCATTCGAAGCAGTACCCTACGGTCAATTCCATTCAAGGAATTTGCAAGGGGCCATACTGTCAGCCTGGAACAAAAAAGTTCAGGCCCTAGACTTACAATGTCCTTGTCCCCTTCCGTTCGCAAGAGCCTCCGTTGGTGGTTGGTTCCCCAGAATCTGGAAAAAAGGAAATCCTTCAGTCCGATTTCTTGGAAGGTGGTCACTACAGATGCCAGCCTTATAGGCTGGGGAGCAGTACTGGAGCAATAGTCTCTCCAGGGCAGATGGTCGGATGCAGAAAAGGCCCTGCCCATCAATCTCTTAGAGATACGAGCAGCCCGGTATGCCCTAGTAGCATGGACATCCAAACTCCAAGGGTCCCCTGTCAGAATTCAATCAGACAATGCCACAGCAGTGGCATATATCAATCATCAGGGGGGCACCAGGAGTCGTGCAGCCCAGAGGGAAGTAAATTACATCCTGAAATGGGCAGAAAAATATGTCCCAGCCATATCTGCGGTATTCATTCCAGGAGTGGAGAATTGGAAGGCGGACTTTATAAGTCGCCAGCAATTAGGCCCAGAGGAAGGGTCCCTTCACCCCGAGGTTTTCTGGACAATATGTCAGCGGTGGGGAACATCGGATGTAGATCTTCTAGCATCCAGATTCAACGCAAAGGGGGACAGGTTTGTCTCTCGGACAAGGGATCCCCTAGCTTGCGGCTCGGATGCCCTAGTGTTCCCTTGGGATCAGTTCAAGCTGATATATGCATTCACACCGCCACAATGGTTACCTCGATTACTCCGCAGAATCAGGGTAGAAAAGAAACCAGTGATTCCGGTGGCTCCAGCGTGGCCCCGAAGAGCGTGGTACGCGGAGATTGTAAAATTTCAGTGGGGAGTCCTTGGACTCTCCCAAGTCGTCCGGACCTGCTTTCGCAAGGACCGATATACCACCCTTCCTTACCAGCCCTAGGTTTGACGGCCTGGCTATTGAAGCCCACATTCTATAAAAGAGAGGGCTCTCTAATGCTGTGGTATCTACCATGATCAATGCCAGGAAGCCGGTATCCAGGCAGATCTACTATAGAATCTGGAAGGCGTACATCGCGTGGTGTGAGGCCAAGAAATGGCATCCACATAAGTACGTAATAGGTAGGATTCGGGACTTCCTACAGTGGGCTGTAGATAGGAAGCTTGCCTTGAGTACTATCAAGGGTCAGATTTCGGCCTTGTCAATATTTTTTCAAAGGCCCTTGGCTTCGCATTCACTAGTCAAAGCCTTTATACAAGGAGTGATGCGTATTAGCCCTCCGGTTAATATTCCCATATGTCCATGGGATCTAAACTTGGTTCTGTCGGTTCTACAGAAACAACCATTTGAACCATTACAGCATATTTCCTTGGGGCTTCTCACCAGGAAATTGATTTTTCTAGTAGCCATTTGTTCGGCTAAAAGAGTATCGGAATTAGCAGCTATGTCCTGTAAGGAGCCATATCTGGTTATCCATAAGGACAGAGTAGTGTTACGTCCTCATCCAGCCTTTCTTCCTAGGGTGGTATCGAGGTTTCATTTGAACCAAGATGTGGTTCTTCCTTCTTTTTTCCCCAAACCTACTTCGGTAGAGGAAAAGTTATTACATTCTTTGGATGTAGTAAGAGCAGTTAAAGCTTATCTAAAAGCCACTGCTCAGATTCGCAGAACGGATACTTTGTTTATTCTGCCGGAAGGCCCCAGAAAGGGTCAGGCAGCGTCAAAATCTACTTTAGCGAGTGGATTCGACAGGTCATAATACAAGCCTATGGCTTGAGAAGGAGACCGCCTCCGTTCAAAGTTAGAGCGCACTCCACGAGAGCAGTTGGAACTTCATGGGCAGTGCATCACCAGGCCTCCCTGGCTCAAATCTGTAAGGCCGCAACATGGTCTTCAGTTCACACGTTTACTAGGTTCTACCAGGTGGACGTTAGAAGTCAGGAGGATGTCGCCTTTGGGCGCAGTGTGTTGCAGGCCGCAAAAGATCCTCATGTCTGATAGCGCTCAGCTTATATATGGTGTATCCCCCCCCTCATTTGGCATTGCTTTAGGACATCCCATTAGTAATGACTATGTCGCTCTGTGTCCCGTGATGTACGAGAAAGAAAATAGGATTTTTATAACAGCTTACCTGTAAAATCCTTTTCTTGGAGTACATCACGGGACACAGAGCTCCCGCCCCTCTTTGGGGACACTTACTGCTTTGCTACAAAACTGAGGTGCTCCCGGATGGGAGGGGCTTATATAGGGGAGGGTACTTCCGGTTTTGGAAGTTGCCAGTGCCAGCACCTGACGGTATCTATATAACCCATTAGTAATGACTATGTCGCTCTGTGTCCCGTGATGTACTCCAAGAAAAGGATTTTACAGGTAAGCTGTTATAAAAATCCTATTTTTTTTGTAAGGGGCCCAGAGGTCCCCAGGGCCCCGGATGGTAACTCCCCCTTTTTTATGTATTTTTTATTAAAAAGATTTTTTTTTTTTAATTTTTTTTTGTAAGGGGCCCAGAGGCACGGAGGTCCCCAGGGCCCCCGGATGGCAACCCCCCCCTTTTTTTTTTTTTTTTTTAATAATTTTTTTTTTTTTGGTAAGGGGCCCAGAGCATCCCCCCCTTTTTTGTTGTTCTTTTTTTGTTTGTGACACCCCCCGCTTAATATTTGTATCCATGTATAATTTGTAATTTCATACCTGTACATACATGGCCACAGCCATATTTATTCCCTATACATTTATGGTTCAGCTGAGTTAATAAAAACAATGCACAATTTATGTGGCCGATTTTGAATTGAGATATTTGGTTTAATAAATGATTTCCAGCCTGAGCTCTAGGGGTGTTCAGGAACACAGAGAGAGCCCATTTCTCCCTTTGAAAGCTCGTAAGCTCCAACGTGACATCAAAACGTTCTTACAGGGATTATGCTACCATCCAATATTACAAAATGCTCTACGAATGTTGGGTTTTGTTCCTTGATTTTATCCAACCCACCCAAATTTGTCCCCAATGGCAAGGGACCTGACAGGCATCAGATTTTACCATCCACAATGAGGGCCAAATATCTATGATACATTGGGTAGTTAGTCCATAGTGCGTAAAATCTAGGACAATAGAGGTGATGTACAAGAACCACTTCCAGACACCAATGCGGTCTTCCTTTAGTCCATGAAAGTCTATGGTATATCATATTTTGGACAAATCACTGTTCATGTATGGACAGTTATACTCCAGGTTTTGGCTTTAGCTCTTCTTGGGGAATGATCCACTATCCACACAACAAAGTACCTGCTTTCATTATACCCACTTTTCCATCTGCACTTACCATCCTGCAGATAGATTTGGCATCTTCTGAAAACTTCTCAGAATATTCCTCTTCATCCTCTTTTACTCGCCGGTCCACCTCTTCCCTCTTCACCTTCTCTTTCCTTTTCCTAAACGGAGACTGACCCTGGATCATTTCATAAATAAGGCAGCCAAGCCCCCACCAGTCGGGGCTAAAAGTGTAGTTTTCATTGTTGATGACCTCTGGGGCTGCAGACAGAATATTCTATATTAAAAGCCCTTGTTTTATCATCAGTACATTGTTTTACATATAACAATATTATAGCATTTAAAAAAGAAATCTAACTTCCATTATTATTTGTCTGTTTCCCATGGTACATGAAGTATTTTGTCCCATCTTTCTATGTGCTGCCCAAGACTAGTTGTAATGTCAGACAGGGTACCCCTCCTTCTTCCACCCCACATCTGACATTGCAGTTAGCAAGGAGATAGCGGTTTTGACTGGAAACACCTTTAACCATCTCCAAGCACCTTTAACCATTTCCTTCTCTGGAAATGACAAGCCTTGTATTTCTGTGAGACTTTAGTCTTGGGCAAGTGCTTGGAGATGGAGAAAATTGTCATTTGTAAAACAGCTGTCTCCTTGCTAGCTGTGTTGTCGGACAGCTGTGGAGGGAGGAGGGGTGCCATATCCAACTTCACAGCTGGACAGCACATAGGATGCCGAGACTAAGTACTACACATACGATGCCTTGAAAAAGTATTCATACCCCTTGAAATTGTCCATATTATGTCACATTACAACCAAAAACGTAAATGTATGTTATTGGGATTTTATGTGATAGACCAACACAAAGTGGCACATAAATGTGAAGTGGAAGGTAAATGATAAATAGTTTTCAATTAATTTTTTTACAAATAAATACTGTATGTACTCGAGTATAAGCCGAGTTTTTCAGCACATTTTTTTGTGCTGAAAATGCCCCCCTCGGCTTATACTCGAGTCACCTTTTTGCGCCTGATCTCTTGGATTTTGGGGATGAGGTACCGGTCGGCCATAGGTCCCCTGGACCCCAAACGAGGCAGACATGTAGCCCCACTCTTCCTCTACAAGTGTGCAAAGTTTGTTGTCCGGGGGACCTACGGCCGGGGAGCACCGATTTTCCAAAGCCAGGCACCCCTTCCACAGACTCCCCTGTTAAACGGTCATTTCTCTTGTAACTTTGGGGACCTGGTACCGGCAGGTCGTAGGTCCCCTGGCACACATATAGCCCCAGTTCTCCTCTACAACTGTGCAAAGTTTTCTGTCTGGGGGACCTACTGCCAGGGAGCACCGATTTTTCAAAGCCGAGCACCCCTAACATATACTCCCATGTTAAACGTAAGTTTAGTCATGGACACAGTGAGGCATGGGCACAGTGAGGCATGGGCACAGTGAGGCATGGGCACAGTGAGGCATGCAGATGGACACCCTAGGCTTATACTCGAGTCAATACGTTTTCCCGTTTTTTTGTGGTAAACTTAGGCGCCTCGGCTTATATTCGGGTCGGCTTATACTCGAGTATATACGGTACATGAAAAGTGTGGCGTGCATTTGTATTCAGCCCCCCTTTACTCTGATACCCCTAACTAAAATCTAGTGAAACAAACTGCCTTCAGAAGTCACCTAATTAGTAAATAGAGTCCACCTGTGTGTAATTTAATCTCAGTATAAATACAGCTGTTCTGTGAAGCCCTCAGCGGTTTGTTAGAGAACCTTTGTGAACTAACAGCTTCATGAAGGCCAAAGCAGGGTTAGGTTATTAAAAATTTATCCCAAGCTTTGAACATCTCACTAAGCACTGCTCAATCCATCATCCAAAAATGGAAAGGAGTATGGTACAACTGCAAACCTACCAAGACATCGTCCACCTAAACTGACAGGCCAGCAAGGAGAGCATCAATCAGAGAAGCAGTCATGGTAACTATGGAGGATCTGCAGAGATCCACAACTCAGGTGGGAAAATCTGTCCACAGGACAACTATTAGTTGTGCACTCCACAAATCTGGCCTTCGTGGAGTGGCAAGAAGAAAGCCATTGTTTAAAGAAAGACATAACAAGTCCAGTATGCAGTTTGCGAGAAGCCACGTGGGGGACACAGCCGAACAATGACCCTAAACATACAGCCAGAGCTACAATTGAAGGGTTCAGATCAAAGCATATTCATGTGTTAGAATGGCCCAGTCACAGTCCAGACCTAAATCCAATTGAGAATCTGTGGCAAGACTTGAAAATTGCTGTTCACAGACACTCTCCATCCAATCTGACAGAGCTTGAGCCATTTTGAAAAGAAGACTGGACAAAACTTTCACTCTCTACATGTGCAAAGCTGGTAGAGACATCCCCAAAAAGACTTGCAGCTGTAATTGCAGTGAAAGGTGGTTCTGCAAAAGTATTTTCTACTAGGGGGGGGGGGGGTGAATACAAATGCAAATCACACTTTTCAGATATTTAATTGTAAAAAAAAATTGAAAACCATTTATCATTTTCCTTCCACTTCACAATTATGTGCCACTTTGTGTTGGTCTATCACATGAAATCCGAATCAAATACATTTACGTTTTGGGCTGTAACATGACAAAATTTGGAAAATTTCAAGGTTTATGAATATTTGTTCATGGTACTGTACTTTCCCTCATGGGAAACAGAAAACATAAATAAAAGTTGAAAATAATTATTCAATAATTTATTGTATTCAAAATACCTCTGCTGGTAAACTCTCAGGAACAAAAGGATGCTGCTCTGTTTGATTTGCCTGCCCATGAACTTGCAGGAGGTGTCTGTTGCCCTTAGGAACTAAGGAAATTCCACTGGAATCTGGATTACAGACACATTCATCCAGTTTTAAATTTATCGTATTATTGGTTTCAAATATGGGGAAATGAATTTATTATCTTTTAAGTGCTAGAGATTTTAGATATAATACAACCAACTAAATAATAATAATAAAAAAAAAACTTCCAATGTGGAAAACTCAAGTCCCAAATAATACATAATTACTTTGTTCGATTTTTTTTCCTGTGATGTGTGTTTGAAAGTGATATGGGAATTCACAACGTTTCTACAACATAATCCGAAAAAAAATTAAAAAATAATGATTATGTGCTTAAAATATAAATCCGTGTTTCTATGTTAAGCTGAACACCCAGGCAGACTAATACCATCCTGCTCAAGCTAATTGAATATTTACTTATTAATCAGTGCAAATGACTGTCAGGAAAAAGTCTTTCAGCATTAATATTTTACTGGGCAGAAGAGCAGGAAAATCTATTGCACAAATCCCAGCATAGCTGAATTCTTTTTCTCCTCTAAACCACATGGATAGTTCACAGATTTTAAAGAGGACTTGAACTCTGAAAGCAGTGACCCACAAAAGGCAGTCAGAAGTTAAAGGATTAGTTCCCAGTATTTCCTGTGGTCTCCCTGCAGCTGATCTTTGCCCATTACTGACCTACCATGCCTTTATCTGCACTTCATCTCTGTGTGGAAGCTGCTATCTTGGTAGAGGGCAGGGCTTTTCTTCCTTGTGTCAGAGCCTCCAGCAAGGAGAACAATGAGAAGCACAATCCCAGATAGCAAGGATAACTTGCCACAAATTTGTGGCAGTGTTGAATTGTAGTCTTGTTAACTTGCTGCACATTTTCACTGGCAGGTTGTACACTTGCAGATCACTTGAAGCACAAGTTCTAGTTGACACTTTTCCAATTTGTAGCAAATTTGCGCAGCATGTCTCTAGCAAGAGCAACAATGCAGCTGTGAGTCTACAGCAAGAGCTCTGCAAGTCTACAGCATGAAAATTCAGCCACAGTGACCCCTGTGGTGGGATGACTATTGTACAACATAACTGAACCAGAACTTGTAGCAGACTTGAAAAATGTTTGCATAGAAAGTTAATCTGGAGTCATGCAATGCGGACTTGCTGCAATTGTGCAAACAAGCTTGTGAAGCCTGTCAAGTCTAGCAATAGCTTAGCAAGTCATTTTCAAACTTGCAGCTCAATTGCTTGCTATATGGGATAGTGACATCATCAAATCTTACTCTAAATCTCCTGAGACTAGCAATCAGAGGCAGCAGTGTCTTAGATTTAATACTGCAGATTTACAGCTATGAGGCTGTAGGCACAGGAGTGCCTAGGAACCAAAAGGTAGCAGGAAGACCCTGTTGCAGGCATGAGTATTCTTGCTAAAGCAGAACACAATTTCATGGGCACTCTTGTATGCAAGTGGCAAAGAATACACATGAAGCAAAAGACTATTATTAAAACAAATAACAAATATCACAATGAAAAAGATCTGTTATTGATGGATTATAAAGTAAACCTACTGTGTTAGGACCAGAATCGGAATATTCAGTCTTTAATTAATACAAATGTACAGGTTTACTAAAGCCCTGTACACACGCTCGGACTTTTGGCCAACAAACTTCATTTCTTGTCGCATCATGGCAACATAACCTTTGGGTTGTGGCTCCGCCCCCACAACCTGATAGGACCGTTTAGCTATTAAGCCCAGAGCGGGCCCCCGCCCAGGTATTCTCTTTTTTTTTCCTCACCTAAGACCTGACAAGGACATCAAAGATGAAGAACCCCCCTTACCGCTTCGCCCCAGCCAGGTTTAGCCTCTCCTGGGTGGAAGTCCTATCCTGTACAGCCTCTAAATGAGCTATATGGAAGGAACCCCACTCTGATGGTCTCAGGGGTATGTACCAGTTTTCTTTCTTACAAACCTTAAACAGGTTTATGATACAGCGACCTCCAGCTCTTCTGTGCACCCTTTTTCACTAACCTGAGCCTTGTAGTCCCACAAGTATCCCGGCCGATAACTGCCAGCTCTTCACAGACCTTAATCAGGTCTCTATAGTGGCCTCCAGCTCTCATGGGTGTCTGTATAAAATCTGGCTTTCTGAGCTGTAGTTCCATAGCACAGGCTCTCCAATGTAATTTCCTGTGTATGCCAGTTTCCAAGATGGCGCTTACTCTCTCACGACGCTACAGAGCATGTGCGGTCATGACGTCATCACTGGGAGACAGCAGTTTTAAAAAACCAAATCCTTTCTGCTGTTTTTTTCTCTTGAACACTGCACCTGTCAATAGCTTTTTCGGTGGGATAGATTGCACTGCTGTCCCTTCCTTAAGGTAAGCTTCCTAGATCTATTTTATTATTTTTTTCTCCTTTACTGGGTTTCACCTTATCTACTGCCTGCATGCTCATTTCCTACTATCTGTTGTAGGGGGGACTATATCACTCCTCATGGAGGTCGCTGCCCCAGTAGACCATCACCAGCCTAATAGGTAAGGGGGGGGGAAAGATTGGTAAGTAGTGAAGACTGAAAAAGAGAGCCTGTCATTAATGCTGTCTAAATTGGACAGCCCTATCAGGTCGGCCAGATCCTCGGATTCAAGACGACAAGAGCCATCTAGGAGGAGTCCAAGCCATAGACAAAGCCGCTCAGATCGCGGTAGAAGTTGCTCACGCACAAGACGAAGTCGCTCAAGTCGCAGAAGGAGCCGTTCAAAATCCCATTCACGGCACAGACACTCCTACAGGAGGTCTCCTTCACGCAGACGCTCTTCTCCCCCTCAGCGTTCCCGTCCATCAGGGAATTCATGCTGGGTTTGCAGTGCCATAGCACTTCCGGACAAACTGGCCTGTCGCACATGCTTGGACGAAGCAACTAGAGAGAGAGAGCCAAGCAGAGAGCCGGCTATATTTACATCCCTGCAAATCGCAGAATCTGAATGAAACAGATCAGTGCAAGGCACTTCACCTGCGACTCCCTCCACATCTAAAAAGTCAGAACCCCTATCTGACAATGAGGACTTGGAGATATCCACCGGGTTTGACTTCTCACTTATAGAACCCTTCATAAAATCGTGAAGGAAGCTATAGAATGGGAAGAGGAAAAAGAAACTCTGCAAAAAGCGAAGAAATATTTTCCGAATCTCAAAAAAGTGGCAAAAACCTGAGAAGAAGTCTCAGCAACAGACTTGCCAAACTGTATACGCTAAAGGAATCCAGTGTCAATCCACTAGTAACACCACCAGTGGTAGACTCCTCCTTGATGCGCCTAGCCTGGCACGTAACTCTTCCAATAGAAGATGCGGTCACATTTAAGGATATATTAGACAGAAAGATCGATCTGGATCTTAAAAGAGCTTACCTATCCGCAGGTGGTGCCTGCAGACCAGCAATAACGCTAGCAACAGTGGGAAGGGCCATCTCAAGCTGGTCCTCAACGCTGAGAAGTTGGTAGCAGAAGGCGTGGAACAAGAGCGAGTAATCACAGCTCTCCAGGAACTCAGCCTTGCAGGCGATTTTGTTGCAGAAGTCTCTGTAGACATCATAAAGTCAACATCCAGAGAAATGTTAAGCTCAGTGATGGCCAGGAGGGCACTCTGGCTAAAACCATGGTCAGCAGACCCCTCCTCAAAGTCCAACTGGTGTAGGATCCCATTTGACGGCTCAAACCTCTTCGGGGAGAAGCTGGACTCGGCTATTTCAAAAGTCACCGGTGAAAAGTCTGGACTCATTCCTTCAGACAGAAGGCCTAGGCAACAAAGGCCACCTACATTCAGACGGAACCTCCCAGATAGATACAGGGGGGCAAAGTCCTATAAGCCCGGCAGGGAGTACAGAAAAACTCCAAAACTCCAAGACCTCTACCCCGGGGGACCAGAAGTCTTTTTGAAGACGCGTCCGCCCAACCAGCTGTAGTAGGAGCCAGACTAAAGGACTTCAAGCAGGTTTGGGCGGAGATAATAAGAGACCCATGGACGGACAGTGGCTACTGTCCAAGACGGACACAAATGGAGGTTCAAGAATCGACCTCCCAGAGACCAATTCGTCAAAACTAGAATTCCAACATCCAGGGAAAAGAAGCTCATATTGGCAGAATATGTCCAAGATTTGATCCAAAAACAGGCCATAGTGGAAGTCCCACCTCCACGAAGGGGAAAAGGTTTCTACTCCCCTCTGTTTTTGGTAAAGAAAAAGACCGGGGTTCTGCGCCCTGTCCTAGACCTAAAAAGTCTCAATCGCTCAATCATGGTGGAGACTTTCAAGATGGAAAGTTTACAGTCAATCCTCTATGTCATAAATGTCGGCGACTGGATGCTCTCTGTGGATTTAAAGGATGCTTACCTGCATGTTCCCATTCACACCGCATTCCAGAAGTTTCTCCGCTTCTCGGTAAACCACCAACACTTTCAGTTTGAAAGTCTTCCATTCGGAATTTCTACCGCTCCCAGAACATTTACCAAGGTCCTTCTACCAGTCATAGCTCTGAAGAAAAAATGTGGATATCTGGACAGCCGCACTCCAATCTAACGTGGCTTTTATTGGATAATCAAAATAAAACAGGCACTACATGTCACAGCAACTAAATAACAGGGACAGCTAACGCGTTTCACACTTAGGACTGCTTACTCATAGCTAGTCAATGTGATAGCTCTACTAAGGGAGCAAGGATTGAGAGTCCACCATTATCTGGACGACATCCTATTGCTTGCAGACAACCAAGAGTCTCTTCTACTCCATCGAGACACTCTAACATCCACCTTGCAAAAATTCGGGTGGCTGATAAACTGGAAGAAAAGCAATCTCCAACCTACTCAGAGAATGGTCTTCCTGGGGGCAGATACCAGACTCAACACCATACAACTCCCTCAAGAGAAAATTCTCATCACAATCCAGAGGGCAAAGAGATTACTCTTACCCAACACACTCCCAGCCAGAGAGTGTCTCAGCATCATGGGGTCGCTATCGGCAACCATTCCTATGGTCCAATGGGCCCAGTGGAACACAAGACCTCTCCAGATGTCATTTTTGAGACAGTGGAACGGTGTATCGATGTCTCAGCGAATAAATATCCAAAAGAAGGTCAAAGAATCACTATGGTGTTGGACCCAATTGCACAACCTAAAAAGGTACAAACGCATAGTTACCCCTCCCCAGGAGGTGATTACTTTGAATGCCCAGCAGGGAAGGCTGAGAAGCACACTACCAGCATCTCGCAGTCCAAGGCCTGTGGTCTTTCGAGACACAGGACGTGGTATCGAACATCCTAGAGATGAAAGCAGCTTTCCAGGCTCTACTAGCTTTCAGTGCCCTCCTGAAAGGGAAAGAAGTCCTGTTGAAGATGGACAACAGGGTAGCAGTTGACTATATCAACAGGCAAGGAGGTACCAAAAGCCGATCCATGATGCAGGAAGTCCGTCCAGTCCTCGAATGGGCGCAAGTGAATCTATCAGGGTTAAGGGAGATGTATGTCCCAGGAACCCAGAACCAACTGGCCGACACGCTAAGCAGAAACTTTGTTTCCAACAACGAATGGGCTCTGAGTCACCAAGCCTTTTCCCTCATAGCAAGGACTCGGGGCATGCCGGATATGGACCTGGCAGCGACTCCAAACAATGCGCAGTGCCGGAGGTACCTGACAAGAACCCCCTGCCCATTAGCGGAGGGGACAGATTGCCTACAACACGAGTGGAACTTCCATCTGGGTTACATCTTCCCCCTGACACCTCTCATACCGAGATTTCTTCTCAGGCTCAAGAGGTCATCTTCCACAGTGATAACAGTCATGGTTTATCACTCTCCTTCTGCTGAATACAGTGAGAGCCTTACCGCTCCCACTAGCAGCGGATCTACTCTCCCAGGGGCAACTTCTTCATCCATTCCTGGAAAGGATGCATCTGACAGCCTGGAGATTGAAAGGGCTAGGTTCTTAAACCAAGGTTGCTCACAAAAAGTAGTAGAAACTCTTCTTCAAGCCAGAAGATGCACCACCAACAGTACAGTATAAGAGGATCCGGGAGAAGTTTCTCTCAGTTGCACAGCAACAAAACTGGAACCCATCATCTCCAACAGTTGCTCAAATCCTTGAGTTTCTCCAGTTAGGCCTGGAGAATGGCCTTGGGGCAAGTACCTTAAAAGTTCTCGTGTCAGCATTATCAGCTATGACAGGAATCAAGTGGGCGCAAAAGCCCCTAGTTATTCAGTTTCAGAGGGCCTGCCTAAAGATAAGGCCTCCTACAGAGCCTTCCTTCCCGACTTGGGATCTTCCGGTCGTACTAGAAGTTCTATCACACGAACCATTCTTCCGTTAGAAAACATCTCCTTATGGGACTTAACACTCAAAGTCACTTTCTTAATTGCAATCACATCAGCCAAGAGAGTCAGAGATGCAAGCTCTACTGGCAAAAGAACCATACTTGATTGTCTACCCAGATAAAGTAGTCCTAAGACCATTGGTTTATTCCGAAGGTGTCATCCTCCTTCCACTTCAATCAGGAGATTAACCTTCCTGCTCTCTCCACAGAACAAGGGGATCCACATCCGCTGGATGTAAGAACTAACATTCTAACCTACCTGTCAACAACAAACGACCTTAGGAAGTCGGAAAACCTCCTGGTCATCCCACACGGCTTTAGAAGAGGTCAAGCAGCAACCTCTCGCACCATCGCAGCATGGCTGGTGAAGATCATCAAAAAGGCTTATTCTCTGAGTCAAACGCAGATACCTGAGGGCTTAAAGGCACATTCTACAAGGGCAATGGCGACCTCCTGGGCGGCCTACTGCAGAGTGTCCTCGGAAACTATTTACAGAGCAGCGACCTGGTCCTCAAGGAATACCTTTATTTCTCATTACAAGGTAAACTCTGCCAGATTATCCACGGCAGAGTTTGGACGAGCAATTATTCAGTCCAACACCTCTATTCCATGTAAATAACAAAATTGTCTTATGCTCAGACCCACCCAGTCTGCGAGTTATTCACCCAAAGGTGTATGCTGCCATGATGCGACAGGAAAATGGAAAATTGTATACTCACCTTTCCGTAATTTTCCTTTCCTGTCGCATCTTCTTGGCAGCATACAGATGCCCACCCGTCTGAGGTGAGGTGTATATATATACTAGAATACCTGGGTGGGGGCCCGCTCTGGGCTTAATAGCTAAACGGTCCTATCAGGTTGTGGGGGCGGAGCCACAACCCAAAGGTGTATGCTGCCATGAAGATGCGACAGGAAAGGAAAATTACGGAAAGGTGAGTATACAATTTTCCATTTTTGAGCAAGTTGGACCAACAATCCGACCGTGTGTACGCTCCATCGGACAAACTTTTTTTGCTTTTTTCTTGTTTTCATCTGACAAAAGTTGGGTTTTGCAAACGGACAAACTTTTGCCGAGCAAAGTCCGATCGTGTGTACAGAAAACCATCGGACTTTTGTCCGATGGACAAAACAACTAAATGTTAAAATCAACCAACAATAGCAGAAGTTGACCAAAGGGTGGCAGTAAAGAGCAGAAAAACCACTTGATGTTGCAAAAAGTTTTGGGAAAGTTTGCAGAAAAGTCCTGTGGTGTGTATGCTATGGGTGTTCCCGACCAACTCCGTTCGGACAAAAAACCACGGAAAAGTCAGATGGAAGTCCGACCATGTGTATGGGGCTTTAGAAGAGACTTGGCAAATAAGGAACCAGCTGTTAGGACGTAGATGACCTCTAAGGACGTAGATGACCTCTAACTCCTCTTGGAGAAAATAGCCTGACTCCAGGAAACTCAGTTAAATAAGAGGCCAAATATAAAGAATTTCAAGGTTAAATTGGTTGAAAATTCTTACATATACCCAGTGAAGTGACTGGCCCCAGGGGATACACAGAGATGGGAAAAAATATATCTTCCTACATAATTTGTACCTGTTTATCTGCAGTCTTCTCTTATTTAAAGTCCAGAATTTATAAAGCAGGGGGCGGAGAGCTGAAATGAATCACTGCAGAACTGTGAGGAGAGCTCTGAGAGCGGATTGGAGAGAAGGGACATACCCCCTTCACACAGCACACAGGAACAGAGCTGAGGCTGTCAATCACAGGCTGGAGATCCCTCCACTGTCACCTTTTTTCTCTTGGTGTCAGGAAAACTTTTCAGAAGTGACTCATGCTGATAGCACAGGAATGGGGCAGCAGACAGAAATTACATTTAGTGCTCTGGATTGAGACAAGTATGGAGAAATATGTATTGTTCATATTTCATGTCTGAGGTTTACAATCACTTTAAGTATGTAAAGTCACATTCCATTGTGATTGCTTCCCTTTAAAATGACATTGCCAATACAGGGTCAGTAAAACCCCCTGCAAAAAAAAGGAGGGTGGGGGAGTATGCTTTGGATTGAAAAGCCACCACATCTCTGTTACCAAGCTGCTGCTCCAATATTCGCTGCGGTGGGAGAGCAACATCTAAAAGTGTAGAATATTTTCAGTGGATGGGGAGTGGAGATGTTGTGGTTTTGCAAAACACGTGCCTTTGGAAGTATATTTATACTCCTTTTACAGGTAACCTATTGGGTAGAAGTAAGCCATAACCATCTCGAAAATTCAAGCCATGGGTGACCCTTTTGGCACCACCCGGCTCTACCAAATTTGACTGAAAACTCAGTCCTGGTGTTAAAATCCTACCAGATGTAGCCACTGTTCTGGTATCCCATGCAGCCTAAGGTGCCATTTGTCTGAATAATATAGCCGGCAGGAAGAGTTTGCCATCCATGGTGTTTAGCATGGATGGGGGAATAGAGTTATTTTATCTTGAAAATCTAAAGTGTATGGCTAGTTAAAGAATAAAGGATACTTGTACTGAGAGAAAAATACTATTTCCCTGGTTGCAGCGCTTTAAGTCACTGACCTGGAACAAGCATGCAGATTACATTAGAAAGTCATATTGAAGTCAGAAATCCTGATCTACATACTTGATCGGCGACAATTAAAGTACTGGAAACATTGTAGAAACAACACATTTAAATAAATAGCATTTTCAGCAAGGGAGATTAGCAATGGCAGCCTTTATATTCTCTTAGTACAGGTTACCTTGAAGCAGCTGTGCCCACCCTCCTTCAAATTCTTGCCAAGCAGTGTGTATATGAGACCGCATGGAGACAAAAGGCTACTGTGGCGACAGAAAGATGTACTGGCAGCTTACAGACTATTAGAGACATGTAATTGTGGTAATCATTCTATATTTGTATAAAGAAAAGGAATTCCACTGCAAATATTAGGAATCAAAATAAGACTCATACCCATGTAGCCCACGGTGCCAACCCTGCCACGGATAGACTCTCCATCAGGGATTTGCACAGCTAACCCAAGATCGGAGATCCTGATGTGCCCTGTATGATGAAAGAACATTATGTGAGATGACTTCATGCCACAGGGAATAAGACACAAAACATGAGGTTCCACAGCTTGAGAGTTAGAAAGAGAGAGGGATATTTACGAAAACTGGAGCAGCTGTGCACGGTAATCAATCAGCTTCTAAATTTAGCTTGTTCAATTAAGCTTTGACAATAAAACCTGGAAGCTGATTGGTTTCTATGCAGAGCTGCACCAGATTTCGCACTCACCAGTTAATAACCCCCAGAAAGTCTACCACACTGTGTACGTATTAAGGTAGATGGAAATATTTATAGTATGCTTTACTGCACAAACAAGTTTATTTAATAAGGGAAAGAGAAATTGTGTACAAAAAACAACCAATTAAAAAAAAAGTATCAATAACCAGTAAAGTAATCTATAATCTGACTGCTTTCATGTATAAAAATAACATTGCTTTACCAAATGGAGAGGCTGAGTAGTTGAATGTTAGGTTGGTCTATTGTCTTGTTTGGTAGCTAACCTGTTATGTACCCGTTTATAAGTTTGCATTTCTCTGAGCTGGGGAATGCCCAAAGGCTCAGTTTTGCAACTTTCTTACTTCTTTGGAAATACTAATAACAAGAATTAAAAAAATATAAATAAATACCTAAAAAGGGAAAATGTGTGGCTGTGTAGATGGTCAACCATGCAAAATGGCATGTAAGAGATCGGTATCCCGACTCCACATATACACTATATTACCAAAAGTATTGGGGCACCTGCCTTTACACGCAAATTAACTTTAATGATGTCTTAGTCCGTAGGGTTCAATATTGAGTTGGCCCACCTTTTGCAGCTATAACAGTTTCAACTCTTCTGGGAAGGCTGTCCTCAAGGTTTAGGAGTGTGTCTATGGGAATGTTTGACCATTCTTTCAGAAGCGCATTTGTGAGGTCAGGAAATTATGTTGGACAAGAAGGCCTGGCTCACAATCTCCACTCTAATTCATCCCAAAGGTGTTCTATCGGGTTGCGGTCAGGACTCTGTGCAGTCCAGTCAAGTTCCTCCACCCCAAACTCGCTCATCCATGTCTTTATGGACCTAGCTTTGTGCACTGGTGGGCAGTCATGCTGGAACAGGAAGGGGCCATCCCCAAACTGTTCCCACAAGGTTGGGATCATGAAATTGTCCAAAATATCTTGGTATGCCGACGCCTTAAGAGTTCCCTTCACTGGAACTAAGGGGCCAAGCCCAACCCCTGAAGAACAACCCTGCACCATAACCCCCCCCCCTCTCACCAAATGATTTGGATAAGTGCACAAAGCAAGATCCATAAAGACATGGATGGGCGAGTTTGGGATGGAGGAACTTGATCGTTGGTGTCTGTGAGAGAAATAGTGACCCATCATTGGTGTCAGCGGGGAGAATAGTGCCTCTAAGTTGGTATCAATGGGAAAAATAGTGCCCCATTTCTTGTGCCAGGGCGGTACATTCTTAGAAAGGAATAGATTTCTGCAAAAGGTACATTCTTAGTTCTAAACGACTGCTCTCTCCTTCTGTGCCACATAACCCTATGTGCCCTAATGATAGATGTTCATTTTAAAGTGAAGCAGGTTGGGCTGTGCTGCTGAGAGAGTGAATCGGAAAACATTTGTGCTTCTGCTGTAGAATGTGAGGATGTTTTCTCCACAGTACCTGCAGCTACAGAAGTCAGTGGGAGTTTGTTTTACAGCTTATTTACTGCTTGCTATGAATACCCTGAATGTCCATAGCCCAGGCACAGGTTGGCTTTAAATAATGAGGCAACATATCACGAGCACTGCAACTCTGTAAGTCTTACTGGCAGTTATCTAATCGGTTTGTCTTTTGCATTCACTAAATAACAATAGTAACATTTTTTAAATATATGTATTGCAGAAGCCCTCATTTTCATACCTAATGATAGAAAACATTTTCTAATTGTAAAAGCTAGCAAACAGTGGGTGTGTGAGGGAGTACCTTTCCTACAATAAACATAGGTAAAACAAGAGGGCTGTTCTAAACACCAGGTTATCCATAAAAGTCATTGGGATGGATTGGTGCTATATACCACTCCAAGGATGAAAAACTGATTGGATTTCAAGATTTTATTTTCAACTGTATTTCTCATTTAATAACACAAAAAAATTAATGTGATTTATTTCGTAAGTTTTCTGTAATGCACAACATTTTGTAGCACATTAAAAAGTGTATACAAATGGTTCTAACAATCATTATTGCAAATAAAAACAAACATACACTTACCACGGTCATCAAGCAGAATGTTTTCTGGCTTTAGGTCTCTAAAATTAATAAGAAACAAATTAGAGAAACCTTTAGGATCAATGTAATAAAAACAGTCTAAGTTACAACTTGGCTAATAAAAACAAACATCACTAGATGTTAAAAAAGGTACCTAAAGCAAAAACTCAGATTCTTTTATTTTTTTGCTCTCTGTGTCCCTGCTGAGGAGATTAGCCCTCTATATTTGTAATGGTGAACACTGTCACCAGACAAAGTAATGGAATATCCAAAATGTAAAAGCAGTCACCAAAAAAGAATAGAGCACATATTTCAATATGGACTCTTGTTCTGGTAACAATTAAAAGGGGATTTACCCTCACTTAGGAGATATTTACTCTAATTTCTTGCTGTGTCTCCAAGACAGGAAATGACAGATGAAAAACCCAAAGAAGTTGTAACCATGTCTTAGTCTATACAAAAACAAAAACTCAAAAAACAAATTGGGAACTTTGGTAATACTTTAAAGCTAATCCCCCTTACTATTATTTATTTTTTTAAATCAACTTAAAACCCCCTTTTACTTACCTGAATCCATTGACACGGGAGAGGTTGTGTTCAAAGTCTTCTTTTTTCTTGACTGCAGAGTGGGAAGTTCCTTCTACATGTGCCCATGTCGCTTTCTGGGCAACTTGGACACTTCCCAATTGCCTATCCACTGGCCGAGCCCTTGCAGGGTCCAGAGGTCCAGTGTGTGATATCAGGATTTTTGGTTTACCTGTAAAATCCTTTTATTGGAGTACATCATGGACACAGAGGACTTCCAAGAAAAAAAGGGTTTTACAGGTTAACCAAAAATCCTAATTTCCTACTCATGTATTACAGGATACAGAAGATTCCATATTTTACAACTACTTGCGATGTCCCAGAGCACTAAAAATGAGGAGTGGGCAATACAGTAACAAGGCTAACACGCTCAAAACACAAAAACAGAATGAGAGAAACTCTACTACAAAGCCTCCTGCAAGACCTTTTGCCAAAACTGGCATCTGCAAAGGCATGAACACCTGGTAGAACTTGTAAATGTGTGGAAAGAAGACCAGGTAGCAGTCTTACAAACTTGAACAACAGAAATCTTAACTGAGGAAATAGGAACCTTGCCCATGCCTACTGAAAACACTGGTTTAACACACAAACCTGTCCAGCTTGTTGAATCAGGACATCAATAGAACCACATCTGGTGTCCCCCTCTGCAGACAAATCTCTTCACACCTCCCAGATTCAGCTGCTGATGGCTGAGAAAATCCACATGCCAAATTTTTCTACAATCGGGAATGTGCACAGCGGAGAGGGACAAAATGTAAAGATTAATGAAAGTCCACTTCTTCCTGGGCAGCACCATTTCTTGTTCCTTCTTGATAGTTGATGTATGCTAAAGCTTCAGCATTGTCCGACTGAACCCTGAGCCTGGGGGGACCCTGAAGGCAGATAGACCTGTTTATGAGAGCCAGCCGAAGAGCCCTATGTTCCATGATGTTGACCATTAGCGAGGCAGGAAAATAAAATCGAGATCTGTAGGTAGGCATCATTGATATCCACTGATGCCAGGTTAAGTAAGCAATGATCAGGTGGATTCCATCCTGAATTTATGAACTTTCAGGAACTTGTTGAGACCCTTTAAATGCAGAATGGGAAAAACATCTTCCTTTGGCTTGGGATCTGTAAACTGGCTTCAATAGAATACATTAGACCCAACCCAGTATGGGTGCAGAGACTAGGCTTGTGCAATTCGTTTCGTAACGAATCAAAATTCGTCCGAATTTAGCAACTTTCGGACATTCGGAAGCATTCGAATTTCCGAACAGAGCAATTACGAATAAAACCGAATCCGAAATAAATTATACCGCAAAATAGCGAATGCCCGAAGGTCTTCGGCATAATTCGTTATGAAAAAAGTTACGAATGTACGAATCCATTCGAAGCACAATAACACTCACTCTGCTCTCTGCTTCTCCCTCACCATGCTGAACTCCCTCTCAAAATGGTGTACAGGGGCGGAGGCTATAGCCGCATGAAAAAACGAAAGTAAAATACGAGATTTCAAATCCATTCGAAGCACAATAACACTCACTCTGCTCTGCTCTCTGCTTCTCCCTCACCGTGCTGAACCCTCTCAAAATGGTGTACAGGGGCGGAGCCTATAGCCACATGTAAAAAACGAAAGTAAAATACGAGATTTCGAATCGTTACAAATAACCGCTATGTATTTAGAAAAGTACAAATCCATTCGAAGCACATTAGGCATAATAGGCAGCGTCGTTGTGAGAGAGACACGGAAAATTACGAATCAACGAACCCAAAAAAAGTTACGAAAGTAGGAGTTGTGTCCAGAATCAACGAAAAACAACGTACTCTACCGAAAGTACGAATTATAAAGCAACAAAAAATTCAACGAAAAATGTCGCTTGCAAAAATACGAATGAGTCCGAACACGAAAAATCCCGTCTAGCAAAATTACGAATGATTACGAATCAACAGGACCGGAAAGAAACGAACCGAAACGGAACGAATTTTTCCGTTGTGCACAAGTCTAGCAGAGACCCCTTGGGACACTAGTCTTTCCAGGGCCACAATAAAAACTGCTCTTTTATTGTGGATCCGAAGATACCTTAAGTCAGGGGTATCCAAACTTGTTTCAAAGAGGGCCAAATTTGATGAAGTGAACATGCGTGAGGGCCAACCATTTTGCCTGACATTCTTTGAACCATTAAAATTTGGTCTAAGTGTGTTTGTCCGAGCACTAATACACTGCCCAACAAGAATTCTCTTGCCTTTGTGGCTGTGTGTGAGTAAAGAGATGAGCTCTGTGTGTTATTTGGATATTATTGGTGTATAACACGTACCTTAATTTTAAGAGGGAAGTTTCAGGGAAACATTTTTTAATTTTAAATAAAGAATTGTGAAGCAAAATAAGGATCAGTGCCCATCTGCAGCCTCACAAGTGCCCACCTGCAGACCCACCATTGCCATGAATGCAGCCCCCCCATTGCCATGAATGCATCCCCCCCCCCCATTGCCATCAGTGCAGCACCCACCATTGCCAGGAACGCAGCACAATTGCGGCACCCACCATTGCCAGGAATGCAGCACCCACCATTGCCAGTAAAGCAGCACCCACCATTGCCAGGGACGCAGCACCCACCATTGCCATTAATGCAGCCCACCTCCATTGCCAGGAACGCAGCACCCACCATTGCCAGAAACGCACACTCATCATTGCCATCAGCGCAGCCTGATTAGTGCCCATCCATCTGCAGCCTTGGAGGGGATAGGGAGGGGGCAGGACGAGCGCCAAAAGATTACATACAGGAGAAACTCCTGTTTACATGGTGGCCTCTTTAATACAAAGTCCTGCCTCATTTGATGGACAGAACAGTCGTCCAATGGCAGCCCAGGAGACGGGACTTCCTATTACAGAGCCCGCTCGTAAAAAAGATATATATGTCCAAATAACCAGGCGGGCCGTTCAAAACTGGAACGCGGGCCGGACTTTGGACATGCCTGCCTTAAGTGGATAAAGCATAAAAGGGAAAGTAGCAAAACTCCAGCTTGTAGCCTCTGGACACCATACTGCAGACCTAGTCTTCGGTGTCTTCCTACGACCGGATGACCATAAAAGCCAATAGATGTCCCCCCCACCTGCACAAGTAGGATAATCCTTCATTGTGAGGAGTATGAGCCTATCAAGGCTTGTTTCTTACAGAAGGTACAAAGGCATCAAATGTTTCTGACATGTCACTTTCTTCTTTAGGGGTAAGAGAGTGCTTTTACCCACAAGCACATTTAGGATGGAGGCATCCAAGTATGGTCCAAGCACTTGCCTTCAAAGGGCAGCCTCTTGAATTTCTTCATGCAGAGACGTTCCACCGACCAACACTAAAGCCATAGGATCCTTCTTATGTGGGCAGATATGGTTCCCAACATTCAAAGCTGGGATATGGAATCTTCCTAGCCAGCTCCAGAAAAACTCAAGGCTCTTGGAAAGTATCTAGGAACTGCCTCTGGGTCTGAGTCAATTGAATGGAGCATATATGTTTGCCCAGACTTTAAGGGCCTGACAAACTCCCACTGAATCCACCACAGGCTGCAGAGCCACACCCACCAGAGAGAAGGATACCTTACAGATGGCCTGTAGCCTTTTGTCTGTAGCGTGTAGCTTTTCAGTGCCAACCAGCAACATTACAGGCCACCCCCACTCTTGCATGCGGAGCCCGAGTACAGTCCCTCTTGACCATCAGGCTGTAGTGACAGATCCGTATGAAGCCCTCCTCTACCCCAGCAGGGCTGCTCGTAATAAACCAGGAAATCATAACTAAACCATTGAAAAAAGATCTTCAGAGACAGCTGTAGAAACATCCATCACCTACAGATACTAGATAAAAACTAAGGCTTAGCTGAGCTGGGAGGGGTTATACCCAGGTAGTTTTCTGCCTTTTTGGGTCAATGTGCATTCACTTGAAGGTGGCAGCATAACCCAAGCAATCATGAATATAAAGACCTCTGTCCTGTGATGTACAATAAAGATAATATCACGACATGCCACAGCAACAAGACCAGTTGGCAGTGGGCCCTGACTACAGTAATGGAGCACCAGTCTTTACTTCTGGAGGAGGTGTCTTGGAGGATCAAGCAGTGACTTAATTGGGTAAAAAATGTATTTTATTTTTTACTTTGAAACTAGATGAAGTGGGTGGGATAAGGATGGTGCAGATTTGGTTCACACGCAGATAGTCTTTAAGAAAAATAGATGTAGCGGGGTGTTGTTTGAGGAACCCAGAGACTACCATACCCCAGGATGCATTTCCCCGCACAAGGATTGCTGGGGTATTTAACTGAGGGGCGGACCGGAGTACGGTCTCTTTGGACATCGCCCGCCCAGCAAGTGGAACTCTCTGCTGAGTCTGCTGTTCCGGACAGGGCCTGAAGCCTAGGCCCTGTATTTCCAAAGAGGCTTCCGTTTCCACCAAAGAGCCCGAGGGACATCTCATCCTGCCATCCGTCTGCTGCTGCCAGGAGGACCCGAAGACCCGGGTGTCGTGGAACCTGTGTACCGAGACACAGCAACGGAAGATACGGACGTGGACTGGTCCGGTTGGGTGAGAGAGCACCTGCTCAGAGATTAGTGCAGGACCTCTAGGCCTAGTGTTTGTTGTTCGGGACTCACCCGCTAGAGTTGCATATGCACACCGGAGGGACAGTGTATTGAATAGCGTTAGTGACTTTATCTTTATTCACCAAGTTTGTCAACTTTTATTCCCGTGGATTACAATTTGTCTTCAAAAGTGCACCACCATTTGCTAGCGAAGATTCTTCTCTGTGGAACTTACACATAGTTTCAGTCAGGTAGGACTTATCAGTGTAGACATTGCTGGGCGCCATCTTGCCCACGAGGAAGGAGAGTTGCAAAAGGGGGTCCTATTAGTCATCTTTGTACAGGATTGTATATCTGCCTATTGTTGAACACCCTTTCATTGCAGGGCTCTGCATATGCTAAAGTATACTGTATTAATCTGTTTAATCATTCCCTTTAGTAAAAGTACCAGGATTAATCAGACTAGTTGTCGGTGTTATTACTGTGCAGAAGAAACAGTCAGTGTCCGCTATATCACTGTGTGTGTTTTTGTTGCGGGATTGTGTTGCCTAAAGTTGCAGGCCTCACAATCCTATCATCCCTTACTAACTGTGCCAAGAGCCAATTGCTGGGGGGTTGACAGCGGTGTGTTACAGGCCTGAAAATCATATCAGCGGCTCTCTTAGCTGGGGGTATCGCTACACGCATATGAAAAGCATCTAAAAAAAAAATGTACTTCAAACAGTTGAAACAAAGAAAAAAATAGGGGGTGGTGCCCACAGCAAAGACTTAAAAGGAGACAATAAGTTCAAATTAAGAATAAAAATGCTGCACCTGGTATTCTCCAGTGCTGGCTATGTGACCTAAAACCTAGCCATTCAGCTACAAGATTTCTGCTGAAGGGGGGGGGGGGAATCAGCCCTTCTGATGTCTGATCCGTCTCCTCACCAACATGGCTACCAGTCTCACCATACAGAAATGCATAATAAACCGAACAGCTGCCGCACAGCAATTTCATGTTTCTGACACACATACACACAGCAATTCTCTCTTACCTGTAAACTATTCTCTCCCTCTGTAGATCCTCCAGTCCACAGCATAGCTCTGCAGCATAGAACACAGCTCTCTGCTCATCGAAGCCTGGGTTCCCCATGTTGTATATGTGAAACTTCAGGTCTCCGCCATTCATAATAGTTAACACTAAGCAAAGGGCATCCTTTGTTTCATAGCTGTAGGCTAAATTTACCTAAGGAACCAAAAGGATATGGATTAAATCACAATGTCAGCCTATGGACAATAGATAACACTAGATAAAATAAATAACAGATTATCACTCAGACAGGATTTGCAATTGCAATACATTGAATTTCCAGAAAAAATGAATTTCAGTCAAAGAGCTAAACACACAGATGAAATACACATAAGAGAACTGGTTTTACCTGCCAAAGGATTTGTATTTATATCCATCCAGTACTAAGATTTACAAAACCCTACCAGATAACACAGCCAGGTTGGTGTCCACAGTTTTCCCTACTGCAGTTATGCAATACAGCTTAGTCACCTACCTACCTTGGTGGCTGGACAATGAAGAAGCAGCAAACTAATGAAGTCATCCCATAGACACTCCTAAACCTCATGGACAGCCTTCCCAAAAGAGATGAAGCTGTTATTGCTGTAAAGGGTGGGCCAACTTAATATTGAACCCTACGGACTAAGACTGGGATGCCATTAAAGTTCATGTGCATGTAAAGGCAGGCATCCTAATATTTTTGGTAATATAATTTATATTTAATGATTTTCATATATGCTTTTTTCATTTAGAAAACTGAATTAAAATGTGTTTTATATATGCCTGATATAATGTTATTTATAGTCTTACAGATATCTTCAGATTTTTTTTTTCTAATTTTATTAACTAAGCAAAAGCATCAAGACATCGCATGGGGAATGAAAAACACAAGGAAACCCAAGGGTAAGGAGGAGCAGTGAGGCCCTAATTTATATTATTTAATTCTGTTGATTTACAATTGATGGGTTAGTGCACTTTGAACATCCTCTTATTGGCTTGTTCAATGCTGCTACCACAATAGTAATCCAAAATTGATATCAGGGCTTCCCCTGGTTATGCCAATTTAAACAATTTCAAATCATTTGCAATACCATGACTATTAAAGGGAAGTAACTCCAGATATTTTTTGTTCGTTTTGGATAGAGTGGAGAAGGGTTAGAACCCTTACCTATGTGGATATAAATATTGGGGTATATTGCTGACACTCATCAGAACTGGAGAAGCTGCTTAGACAAGCTACAAAAGGTCTTCAGCATTACTGAACAAGGCCAGTTCAATGTGGCTACTACTAGCCAATCATTTCTAATAGCCCCCCTACATTTATATACCCTAATGCAAATGGTTCAAGAGCAGTAAAAATAAATGATATTAAAGGGGTATGGAGAAGTGCTGGATATCATTTTTTTACACACGGTACCTTCGTCCCATCAAGATTTGAAATATGTATTTGGGAGGAGGCTGGAGTTTGGACTTTGATGGTACCATATATCAACTGATTTCCAGTCAAAATTAGAAAAGTACTGGGCGTCACCGGGCGGGACTTCCTGATCAGATCCACACTATTTAACACACAGCAGTGGATGTTTCATCCACATGCTGTCCATGGGAAGTGTTCAGTCGTCCTCACTGTTGCCGTCATTGGTAAGCGTTTCAATGATAATACTGACCACAATCTAAGGAACTGTTTCAGTGACTTAATGACTAGACTTAACTTGGCCAATATCCTTTATAGGTGACAAACTTTATTGGAATCTGGGGACACCAGTCTATAAGAGGGTGTAATCTTACCTATTGCACCTCCACCCGTATACTCCTCATACAGGAGCGGTATATATACAGGTAAAAAGGCTTTGGTTTGTTATACATATTTCTGCCTAGTTAAAGGGGTTGTAAAGCTTTGTTTTTTATTTTCTAAATAGGTTCCTTTAAGCTAGTGCATTGTTGGTTCACTTACCTTTTCCTTTGATTTACCTTCTAAATGTTTTTTTTCTTTGTCTGAATTTCTCACTTCCTGTTTCTCCTCACTAAACTTCACACCATCATCCGAGCGGTGTGGAGTCAGCCAGAACAGCTTACTGAACAGAAAGTGAGAAATTCAGACAAAGAAAACAAAGAAAAAAAAAACATTTAGAATGTAAATCAAATGAAAAGGTAAGTGAACCAACAATGCACTAGCTTAAAGGAACCTATTTAGAAAATAAAAAACAAAGCTTTACAACCCCTTTAAGCTTTTGAGGCCATGTCAACCCTAATTGTCTCTACTCCCTTAGGGAATCCCCTCTTCCCCTCTACTGATGATTCGGGGGTGGTTTGATTCTATACATTTGTAGCGATACCCCCAGCTAAGAGGGCTGCCAGTATAATTTTTGGGCCCTGTAGTGCACCGCTGTCAACCCCAAGTAATTAGCCCAAACATCCCTTGGCACAGTTAGTAGGGGATGATAGGACTGTGTGGCCTGTAACTCACGGAGACACAATCCTATAGTAAAACACACAGCAATAGAGTGTAGCTATCCTTACCCGTCTCTTCTGCAAAGTAAATGACACAAACACCAGTATACTTAACCCTTGCACTTTTACTCAGATCGTTGGGTAAGCATGTAATCAACAGTGTACATATCATGTGCAGAGCCCTGCAATAAAACAGTATCTCAACAAACAGGTAGATATACAGTACTATTCATAACACTAACGGTCCCCGCTGCAGCTATCCTCCCTCGTGGACAAAATGGCGCCCAGAAATGTCTACGATAAGTCAGGCCTGACTGTACCGTGTAGAAGTTCTGTAGGGGAACATCTTCGCTAGCAAAACAGTGGTGCACTTGTTGAAGAAATAAACTGTAATCCACAGGGTAAAAGGGGGTTTGAAAAACTTGGTGAATTTAGAACAAATCTCTAAAGTTACTCCGATGCACTGTCTCTCCGGCGCGCAGCGGCAAACACTAGTGATAACTCTGGCTAACACAGTTATTGGGCCTAGAGATCCTATATAGTTCTCTGAGCAGGTGCTCTCTCACCCAACTGGACCAGTCCGTGTCCTTGTCTTCCGCTGCTGTGTCTTGGTACACAGATCTCACGACCTCCGGGTCTTCGGTCCTCCTGACGATGATACAGCAACAGCAGGAAAAGATGTCCCTCAGGTTCTTCAGCGAAAGCAGAAGGCTCTTTGGAGAAAGGCCCAGGCTTCAGGCCTTGTATCTCAGCAGGCTCAGAAAAGAGTTTCCCTTGCTGGGCGGGCGGTGTCCAAAGAGACCGAATTCATCCCCGCCCTTCGGTTAAATAACCCACCCCAGCAGTCCTTGCGCGGGGCAATGCACCCTGGGTGTTCCGTTGCTCACTGGGTACTGTAGTCTCCGGGGGATTAAAGGGAAATACCCCGCTACACATTCAATTACTACCATCTTCTTTGGATACATGTGTGTCTGGAAGGTTTTCAGGTAAATATACCCTGGACATATAGTAACATACTTTGCAAATCTCCCTAATGGGTGGGTTCATTTACATATGTATATATATATTTAACCCCCCTTTTAGATCATCTGCATGCCTCCTGGCCTGCCTTGCTACTACCATTGACGGCCACAACAGTGTTTAAGGGAACTGTCCCCACTTAAAGGTATACCAAATAACCATTATTACTATTATCACTATCTCATTGTTGCTACCTATATCTATCAACCAGGTATATACCGGATGTGGATACTGTCTCAGGATTTCCTATGTCCTCCGGGGTGGGTCGGCAATTCACCCCGACTTGCCGGGAACCCTGGTCGCCGCTCCCCATGGTGAGACTTTCATGGGTGGTCCTGCTCCTAGGGGGGTTTGTGGGATGAACTCCTCTCCTATCTTATATGATATTTTATGATTTGTATTCACACTGTAATATTGTTATTAATGTTGTTTCTTTTTATTCATAGTCTCATGACAACCTCTTATACATTATCTGACAAATTGTATGTATGGGTAATGCTCCCGAAGAAGCGGGCGATATAAGAAACCGCAAAACATGTCAAGCTTTTTTCAATATAATTTAGATGATGTTGATATTCTATGCACAATGATAGGATGTTTTTTAGGCACTTTATAGTTGTTATGACTAAAGAAGTTTATTCTATGAATATGTAAATTGTGTATATGTTTTTTGTAATAAAACTTTCTTTATACTTTTCTAATTTTGACTGGAAATCAGTTGATATATGATATTCAAGGCAATATTTAGTAAGGCATGCTACATGGCTCCGTGAGGAGCATCGCAGGTGAAATGGAGATCCATGTTTCTTCTAACACGTGCACTTTGTTGCGGCAATAACAAAGTGCTCATTATGAGCTAAATTAAATTAACATTCCAGACTGTTTTCTCTGAAAGGCCCATTCTTGGAGATCTCGAGGCAGCACTCAGCAGCGTCATCAGCTTTCAGCGTGGAGTGGACATTGTCGGCTGTAGGACCCGACCACGTCAGAAGATTTTTGTGTGAAGCAGCAGCAGTGTCACTTCAAAAACTGCCATCAGGGTTACTGCGGACCCTGCCACCCAGAGACTGAAGCACAAATGGCTTTCTGTTCTGTGTGCAGAGCTGCATTTATAAAGTCAACTTTATCACTTGGACACTGTCCTGGTCATTCGAGGAGACATTGCCGTGTCAAGATCATGGATTGTACCAGCTTTATTCTACCAGCCATGCAAGCTACTACAAAGCAACAACAGACATCAAAGTGGGCTTTTAAAGCAGATGTAAAGTGAATGACATTTCATTTGCTAAAGTGCTTTGTATCATTAACAATTGCCCTTTAAAAAGAAAATGCTATTTTCCTTTGTTGTATTCCCAGTGGTTTTGATCCCCTACAGCCTCTTTGCAGCCACCTCATGTCTACATGTACTCTAGTGATGGTGGCATGGCATTTCTCAATGTGGTTTTTGCTGATGGGGACAGGATTTGACCACAACTGTGCAACGTGTCTGGAAACTTGTAGTCTCCATCGAAAACCCAAGGTGACAAGGCAGGAGAACAATTGGAAGACAGGTACAGAGAGTGTTGTCACCCTAGAACAGGAAATGTCTGAACTTAGTGGCAGAATCAATATTATTTTAATAAAAGCTAAAGATATAAAATGTTGACAATTACTTTTGAAATTACATTAAAATGTTAAAGCTTATATAATTTTAGTGGCTAAGTTTTCATATAATTTAAGGCATTTTTTTGTTTTGTTTTGGATACAGTAGGAAAGAGTTAGATGCTGGTGGACTGAAGTACCCACAAGTTGCTTGGACCTCTCTGGAGATTCATTATCTTTACCACAGCCAAACGAAGGGTTTTTGGTATAAATGCACATTAGAGAGACATTGCGGTTGTTTTACGAAAGGTAAATAGAATGTGTACTTTGCAAAGAGTTCCCAATCACCTTCTCATTTACTAAGCTCTGGACCAGGGCCGGCCCTACCATGGGACCTGATGGTACCTCGTCCCAGGCGGCACTTTCAGGGGGGCGGCAAAATCAATGTTCAAACTGCAGTGCTGCCTAAAAATCAGTTCGCTCTGTGTCTGAGCCGAGCTCAGCAATGGGCAGCGGCAGGTGTCCTGTGACTGGCTGAGCAGGTCATGTGCGGGACGGACATGAGGCTTGTGATTCGCCTGGAGGAGCTGGACTGTGGGTAATCGTACCAGCCCTGCATGCTCCCAAAGTCCTAACTTGCGCTGTGTGTCACTGTCTCCTGACTGAGGTCCGTCTTTCTTATCTGCTCTGTCAGCTGCCCGCGGCCCCCCTCTCTGTCAGCCGCCCCCCCTCCTCCTCCTCTTTGTCAGCCGCCCCCCTCCTCCTCTTTGTCAGCCGCCCCCCTCCTCCTCTCTGTTAGCCGCCCTCCTCCTCCTCCTCCTCCTCTTTGTCAGCCGCCCCCTTCCTCCTCTTTGTCAGCCGCCCCCCTCCTCCTCTTTGTCAGCCGCCCCCCTCCTCCTCTTTGTCAGCCGCCCCCCTCCTCCTCTCTGTCAGCCGCCCCCCTCCTCCTCTCTGTCAGCCGCCCCCCTCCTCTCTGTCAGCCGCCCCCCCTCCTCTCTGTCAGCCGCCCCCCCTCCTCTCTGTCAGCCGCCCCCTCCTCCTCCTCTCTGTAAGCCGCCCCCTCCTCCTCCTCTCTGTCATCGCCCCCTCCTCCTCTCTGTCAGCCGCCCCCTCCTCCTCTCTGTCAGCCGCCCCCCTCCTCTCTATCAGCCGCCCCCCTCCTCTCTATCAGCCGCCCCCCTCCTCCTCCTCCTCCTCTCTGTCAGCCGCCCCCCTCCTCTCTATCAGCCACCCCCCCTCCTCTCTATCAGCCGCTCCCCCTCCTCTCTATCTGCCGCTCCCCCTCCTCTCTATCTGCCGCTCCCCCTCCTCTCTGTCAGCCGCTCCCCCTCCTCTCTATCTGCCGCTCCCCCTCCTCTCTGTCAGCCGCTCCCCCTCCTCTCTGTCAGCCGCTCTCCCTCCTCTCTGTCAGCCGCTCTCCCTCCTCTCTGTCAGCCGCTCTCCCTCCTCTCTGTCAGCCGCCCCCTTCTCTCTGTCAGCCGCCCCCCTCCTCTGTCAGCTCCCCCACTCCTCTCTGTCAGCTCCCCCCCTCCTCCTCTCTGTCATCCGCCACCCCCTCTTCCTCTCTGTCAGCCGCCCCCCCTCTTCCTCTGTCAGCCGCCCCCCTCTTCCTCTGTGTCAGCTGCCCCCCTCCTCTCTGTCAGCCGCCCCCTCCTCTCTATCAGCCGCCCCCCTCCTCTCTATCAGCCGCCCCCTCCTCTGTCAGCTCCCCCGCTCCGCTCTGTCAGCTCCCCCCCTCCTCTCCATCAGCCGCCACCCCCCTCCTCCTCTCTGTCATCCACCACCCCCTCTTCCTCTGTCAGCTGCCCCCCTCCCCTTTGTCAGCTGCCCCCCTCCTCTCTATCAGCCGCCCCCTCCTCTCTGTCAGCTGCCCCCCCTCCTCTGTCAGCCGCCCCCCCTCCTCTCTGTCAGCCGCCCCCCCTCCTCTTTGTCAGCCGCCCCCCCTCCTCTTTGTCAGCCGCCCCCTCCTCTCTGTCAGCCGCCGCCCCCTTCTCTCTGTCAGCCGCCCCCCTCTCTGTCAGCCACCCCCTCCTCTCTATCAGCCGCCCCCCTCCTCTATCAGCTCCCCCACTCCTCTCTGTCAGCTCCCCCCTTCCTCTCTATCAGCTGCCCCCTATCCTCTCTATCAGCCGCCCCCTCCTCTCTGTCACCCGCCACCCCCTCTTTCTCTGTCAGCCGCCCCCCCTCTTCCTCTCTGTCAGCCGCCACCCCCCTCTTCCTCTCTGTCAGCTGCCCCCCCTCTTCCTCTGTCAGCCGCCCCCTTAACTGCAGTTCCACCCTCACTGTGCAGCCGTCGGCAGCAGAGAGATTACATCCTCTCTCTGCTACCTGCCTTGACTCTGGGACACAGCAAGTGGCAATCCGCTACGTGTGGCAGGTGAAGTGGCAAGTGACAATCTGCAACGTGTGGCAGGTGACGTCATGGCAAGTGACAATTCGCAATGTGTGGTAGGTGGCGTCGTGCCAAGTGACAATCCACAATGTGTGGCAGGTAGCAAGTGACAATCTGCAATGTGTGGCAAGTGACGTCCTGGCAAGTGACAATCCGCAATGTGTGGCATCGTGGCAAGTGACAATCCGCAATGTGTGGCATCGTGGCAAGTGACAATCCGCAATGTGTGGCATCGTGGCAAGTGACAAGTGACAAGCCACAATGTGTGGCAGGTAGCAAGTGACAATCTGCAATGTGGGGCAAGTGACGTCCTGGCAAGTGACAAGCCGCAATGTGTGGCATCGTGGCAAGTGACAATCCGCAATGTGTGGCAGGTGGCGTTGTGGCAAGTGACAATGCGCAATGTGTGGCATCGTGGCAAGTGACAATCCGCAATGTGTGGCAGGTGGCGTCCTGGCAAGTGACAATCCGCAATGTGTGGCATCGTGGCAATCCGCAATGTGTGGTAGGTGGCATCGTGGCCCCCCCTCCTCTATCAGCCACCCCCCTCCTCTCTATCAGCCGCCCCCCCCCTCAGCCTCCCCCCTTCTCTCAGTCAGGCGCCCCCCCTCCTCTCTGTCAGGCGCCCCCCCTCCTCTGTCAGGCGCTCCCCCTCCTCTCTGTCAGGCGCCCCCCTCCTCTCTGTCAGGCGCCCCCCTCCTCTCTGTCAGGCGCCCCCCCTCCTCTCTGTCAGGCGCCCCTCTCTATCAGCCGCCCCCCTATCCTCTCTAACAGCCGTCCCCCTCCTCTATCAGCCCCCCTCCTCTCTGTCAGCCGCCCCACCCTCTCTGTCAGCCGCCTCCCTCCTCTCTATCAGCCGCCCCCCCTCCTCTCCGTCAGCCGCCACCCCCTCCTCTCCGTCAGCCGCCACCCCCCTCCTCCTCTCTGTCAGCCGCCACCCCCCTCTTCCTCTGTCAGCGGCCCCCCCTCTTCCTCTGTCAGCCGCCCCCCCTCTTCCTCTGTCAGCCGCCCCCCCTCTTCCTCTGTAAGCTGCCCCCCTCTTCCTCTGTCAGCCTCCCCTCATTTCCTCTCTGTCAGCCGCCCCCCATTTCCTCTGTCAGCCGCCCCCCCCACTTCTTTTCTGTCAGCCGCCCCCCCTCTTCCTGTCAGCCGTCCCCCTCTTCCTCTCTCTCAGCCGCCCCCCCTCACTGCAGTTCCACCCTCACTGTGCAGCCCTCGGCAGCAGAGAGATTACATCATCTCTCTGCTGCCTGCCTTGACTCTGGGACACAGCAAGTGGCAATCCGCTATGTGTGGCAGGTGAAGTGGCAAGTGACAATCTGCAACGTGTGGCAGGTGACGTCATGGCAAGTAACAATCCTCTACGTGTGGCAGGTGACGTTGTGGTAAGTGACAATCCACATTGTGTGGTAGGTGGCGTTGTGGCAAGTGACAATCCACAATGTGTGGCAGGTGGCAAGTGACAATCTGCAATGTGTGGCAGGTGACGTCCTGGCAAGTGACAATCTGCAATGTCTGGCATCGTGGCAAGTGACAATCGGCAATGTGTGGCAGGTGGCGTTGTGGCAAGTGACAATCCGCAATGTGTGGCATCATGGCAAGTGACAATCCGCAATGTGTGGCAGGTGGCGCCGTGGCAAGTGACAATCCGCAATAAGTGACAATCTGCATCTGGTGGCAGGTGACGTGGCAAGTGACACACTCGGGGCTCCCACTGATTCAGCATCATGGTGAGTTGAACTATTTTATTTTATATAACAATGTAATAATAGAAATAATGCACTTCAATCATTTTTTTGTGATTCGGCACTGCATCGATTTAACTGACAATTGCTGGTATTTGATCACTTCTGCGGTTTGTATTTTTTGTGCTATAAACAAAAATACCGACAACTTTGAAAAAAAAATTTTAGTTTTTTTTTTGCTATAATAAACATCCAAAAAAATTTAAAAAATGTCATCAGTTTAGGTCGATATGTATTCTTTTACATGTTTGGTAAAAAAAAAAAAAACGCAATAAGTGTATATTGATTAGTTTGCGCAAAAGATTTGCGTCTACCAAATAGAGAATAGATTTATGGCATTTTTATTATTATTTTTTTTTTTTTTACTAGTAATGGCGGTGATCTGCGATTTTTAGCGAGACTGACATTGCGATGGACAGATTGGACACTTTTGACACTTTTTTGGGACCAGTGACATTTATACAGCGATCTGTGCTATAAAAAGGCACTGATTACAGTGTAAATGTCACTGGCAGGAAAGGGGTTAAATGTGATCCCTGGGAGGTGTTTCTAAGTGGGGGGATGGGACTGACTGGAGGAGGAGAGAGATCAATGTTCCTAATCACTAGGAACAGCAGATCTGTCTCTCCTCCTGTCAGAATGGGGATCTGTCTGCTTACATTGACAGATCCCCGTTCTGGATCTCTGGAGCGATCGCGGATGGCCAGCTGACATCGCGGCCAATGGCCACGCACATGTCCTTTCATACTCCTATATACATGTATAGAGCCATGACAGGTCATCTTTATACTCCTACATACATGTATAGTGCCATGACAGGTCCTCTTTATACTCCTATGCATGTATAGAGCCATGACAAGTCCTCTATATACTCCTATATACATGTATAGAGCCATGACAGGTCCTCTTTATACTCCTACATACATGTATAGAGCCATGACAGGTCCTCTTTATACTCCTACATACATGTATAGAGCCATGACATGTCCTCTTTATACTCCTATGCATGTATAGAGCCATGACAAGTCCTCTATATACTCCTATATACATGTATAGAGCCATGACAGGTCCTCTTTATACTCCTACATACATGTATAGAGCCATGACAGGTCCTCTTTATACATGTATAGAGCCATGACAAGTCCTCTTTATACTCCTACAAACATGTATAGAGCAATGACAGGTCCTCTTTATACTCCTATATACATGTATAGAGCCATGACAGGTCCTCTTTATAAACCTACATACATGTATAGTGCCATGAGAGGTCCTCTTTATACTCCTACATACATGTATAGTGCCATGACAGGTCTTCTATATACATGTATAGAGCCGTGACAAGTCCTCTTTATACTCCTATATACATGTATAAAGCCATGACAGGTCCTTTTTATACTCCTACATACATGTAGAGAGCCATGACAGGTCCTCTTTATATTCCTATATACATGTATAGAGCGATGACAGGTTCTCTTTGAACTCCTTCATACATGTAAACAACCATGACAGGTCCTCTTTATACTTCTATATACATGTATAGAGCCATGACAGGTCCTCTTTATACTTGTATATACATGTATAGAGCCATGACAGGTCCACTTTAGTTATGATATAAAATAATGAATGTGGGGGCATTTTGGTGGGCGTGATTTTTTTTTTGGGGGGGGGCAGCATTTCGTTCTTGGTACCAGGCAGCACAATGTCTTGGGCCGGCACTGCTCTGGACACAGCCTATTTGCCTTTAGTAAATCAACCCCATTGTCATATTTTACATGCCCTGGCAAAAGGAGCATAGGGGGTCAGGGTAGGGGGGAGCCCTTTGTAGAGACACTTGTCACTTTAACCTTCATGGAAACCTGTATCTTTAAGGGGAACCTGAGATACAAAGTTGCCATTGGTGACTTCTCCTATGCAAAATGCTTGTTGTCTGGCTGTCAGACATTGGCCTTTATGAGTCACTGACCATGAAGAAGACTACCAATGACTTCATTCTGGCTTCATGAAAGGAAGGAAAACTCTGGGACTTTTAAGGTGTCGAATAAATAAATAATACATTTTACATGAAAAAATAGAAATTTTATTAACATTAAAATTCATAAAAATTCCTTCTTGTACTGTTAGGTCAATTCATATACAAATACAAACACTACCGTTTTACATGTTTCGCTTCAAAAAGCTTCTTCAGGAGACTTTAAATTCTGGCTTCAATGACTGTGTGCCTATTCATGGTACCAGTGCCAAGAAAGGATTAAAACCAGAGGCAGCCAGACAATTAGCATTTTTCAGAAACAGGTCAGCGATGCTTAAGTGCCAAGACACAGTCAATGATTTATCTTGGTGACTGATCTATTGATTGACAGTTACATCTGTGGTTTCAATTAGACAAAAGGCAGGCAGACACTGCTGTACTGTCTTCTTTTGCTAACCCATAATGATCTGGCAATCCTGATTCATGAATAAAATGTTTAATTCAATTTTTTACATTTTAAATGTTTAAATGACAAATCTAAATTTAAAATGTTTATTAAAAAAAAAAAAAAAGCAGAAAACAAAAAGGACTTTATTACATACATTAGTAAAAATTGTAGCAACAAAAGGATAAAAACATTAGTTTAAAACTATTAAAAAAAAAAAAAAAAAAACCTGATATGGTTTTCTAAGATATGCTCTGTTTGTTTTTTTTTGTTGTAAATTTCTATTTGTATTTTGCAAAAAATGAAAACTAAAACTAAAATAAAAAATAAAATGAAAACTCACTTACTATGGAAAACAAATATATTTTTGTTGACCCTTCCTTCTTTAAAAAAAAAAAAAATCTGCCCCACCAATGCAAAAATATTCTGGGTCTATAGTGATGACACTACGCATGCGAAATTCCCATGTCATCGCCTTAAAATTGCAGTTACTGTAGTCACATTCCACACTATAAATTCTCCCTGGGAGTGCATCGGGCTGTAATTCCACATTCCACATATGACAAGTAGCACAGTTACAGCAAGCAGAAAATTTATCAAGCAGATTGCATTTCGTGTACTAGGTCAGAATTCTCTTGAGTCCAATACATATACTATATTTTTACCACTAGAGGTCACCCTCTGTTTCAGAATAGCCAACAAGGGGGAAAAAAAAATCTAAGTTGGTTTTATTTTTGTATGCAAGGTAAATCAAAGTTCGTTTAAAAATGTATTACATAATGTTTTCTTGGTCTAAAGAATGGTGCATTGCTCATGAATCTTTAAGCACAATCAATAATGACCAGCATTCCATGCTTCCTCTTATCTCCAAAGTG